>KK502808.1:81901-108942 GCA_000688735.1 Glossina austeni
ATAACCGGGATGTAGCAAGTGCTCCAAACGCGAAAGCGAGATATTTCGATTCGAAGAAGAGTATGAATTGGATGTTTTAGCATTTGTACACCAAAAATCCGCGGCGAGGATTGTGGATTACGTATACTGCTGATTCATTTTTTTGATACCTATTTGACTTTTTTGGTTTGTATTTGAAAATGATATTTTGGAAACAGCTACATGCGCCCTTTGCAACAGTATCGCGCCCTCTAGGGGTGCGCGCCCCACAGATTGGAAACCACGGGACTAGGAGAACATCTATGACGAACGCAGAGATGGACGTACTTCGATCTTTTTTACTTTTATTCCTGATTAAGAATATGTATACCTTATAGGGTCTCTGTAGCTTCCTTTTAGATCTTGCCAAGCTTTGGATAAAATAAATATACCCCTATCCCTTATAGTGGTGTGTAGCGGATTAGCATTACTGCTGCTGCTGCTCTTAATAGAAATTTCTCGATTTCTGTTTATTTTTTCTCGGTGCTAAGCAAGCAAGCAGGCTCTAAGTCGAAGATCATTTCCACGTATAAACAGATCCTAGAGTTTTAACGGTGTATAGGATGAGACCTCGTATCAATGAAACTAAAACTGTTTGTTCACCAACCCGTACAATGTTTGAATGATTTCTTAAGATCGAAAAAAGTGAGATGAAAAGTCCGAACTTTCTTGTTGTTGTGTATGTATGTCAAGATCAAGTTTGAAAACAGACTTGACTCTTCCGCCCCTCTACAAAGTAAAATTGAAATGTTCAATAAAAAAAAATTAAAAAGAACAAAAATTAAAAATGTTGTTTCCAAACTGTTATTGATGTAAATTCGGTTGTAGTCATATCGAGATCAACGACAATTTCAATTCAAAAACTGTCCTATCAATTGATCAACTGACTGGCATGCTAGCTATTAGTACTACTACTACTACTACTACTACTGCTACTACTACTGCTATTAGCAGTTAAGTTGTTCATTGTAATTTTTTTCAAAATGATAGGTGGCATGGCATGTACAGGTTATTCACTCAAATCCGATTATATTTATTTTACTTGTTATACACCTGCTCGTACATGTGCATGTATATACAAATTGTACAATATTTTTAATTATATAATTGATCTATGATTACATTTCGTTTGACTGTAAAACACTGTCATTCAATTTATAAAAAATATGTTATATGAATGAAAAGAAAAGGGGTGAGGAGAGGCGACGCACAACAAGAGGGAGATACAAACAAGCATGCAATCACTTTTGGGTATTCATTCAACTTGCAGTATGGGGGCAAGTAGGTTACTTACTAAAAGGCTACGAGATAATGCTTTTATCGAGCAATGAAATTTTACCCTTAATTATTAGGTGCTTGCAAAAATTTTGATCAGCAACTAATACGGGTGAAAATATTATTCATCCATTCGGCGCAGGCCCGCACTTAAAATTCTTCTTCTCCTTCTAAATTCATTACATTTGTTGCTTACTTGAAGAAATCTGCAGGCGAACCCCATCAAACCACATTCAGAGGCTTATGATGATGCTACTCCATCATATGTCGGTTTTGGTTTCAAAGGTTGAAAAGTTATGACATGAATTGACTGAAAAGGCCACCTTTTGGGCACTTATTACAAGAGTTGTTCGGGCGACACTGTTCCAGCTCGAATGGGAAGATCTGCCACACTCAGCATGACACCTCCCGATTACAACTTGTTCAGATCGATGCAGCAAGGCTTGGCTGGTACATGGATCCGCAAAGTTGAGAAAATGCGAAGATGGGTCAGTGGGTAGATCGCTGCCAAACCAATACAAGTTCTTGCGTCATAATATCGCTAGGTTTCCACAAATCGCACCAAATGTTGTAGAATATGATGGCAACCAATTTGATTAAGTGAAAAAGTGATCAAAATTTTTGCAAGCACTTAATATAAAAGGTTGTCAGTACCTTAAAGGGAATAAGCAAAAAGTATTGTTTGAAGGTTAAAGTTTTGTATATTTAGCACTTAAGTTGTAATATTTACTGGAGCAAATGTGAATTTTTTTCTATTTTTTTTTTTCAATATATTTTTTATGGATCTCGACTACTCCATCAATTATTCACGAATGATATCTCAAATACTTAGTACTGCTGCCTTGCAGAGGCGGAGTAAGACATTTCTTTACGGATGTTTTTAATTAAAAGCAAATAAAAACTCTATAGTGGGACACGGTCCACCATTAAATATCCTACATAACCCTACAGTTATAACGCCCTAAAACAAGTCGGTGGAGCGAATTTCAACAACAATTGTCAGGTTGAAGACAAGAAGACACAAATCACACCGAATCGATCGGCATAATGAAAGGGGGTTTATCTTAACTCCTCCTAAATACGCGACGGGTAGGGCATCAAGGTTCCAAGCTTCCATTCACGGAATGTTAGCTTCATAGCCATCAACTGGTGACTCGTGTTTTTTCCCTACTATGGCCAAACGCGGCACACATTGTACGATCAGCGTTCTCTCGGCTACCATTTGAGTCCACTTGTGGCAAGCAAGTTACTTAGATATGCCCGTAGCTTCAGCTTCAGCTCTGTAATCTTAATTGTACGATCGTCCCGAGCAATGCTTGTTGAGCTTATGCAGTTCTCTCGTAAGTGGTTGTAATTTTTTATCTTCGCGATGATTATTATCACCCCAGCTAGTACAGCCACTGTTCAGGTGACACCCATCCAGCTTCTCTCACCTACATTTTGATTCTCTTTGCGACAACCAAGTCACTTAGACATGTCCGTAGCTTCTTCTATCTCTGTAAACTTAATTGTACTTAATTGTCGTCTCGAGCACCTTCTGATGAAGCTGAGCGATGTTTTCTTTAGTGGCTGCAACTTTTAATCCTCCCAATCATTATTGTCATCAGCCGCTGTTCAATTCACCTGAAATCGAAATTTTCAATAGTGAAGAGCTCCTGTACACAGTGTCTACCAGAACTTGGCTTTAAATTATATTCCAAAAAACCTATAACGATACGAGACCCAACGTTAATTTGTTTCCCTTCCTGCACACAATCACATTGATCAGCTTAATGTCTGTTGCTTAGTCTTATTTATTGTATGTCTTAGTCTCATTTATATGTTTCCTAAGCCGAAAAAGCTGATCAGTAACGCTTAAGCAGCTTTAGACCTTTAAAATCCTATTTGAATATTAAATGTCATTTTCAAAAACTTAACCTTAGGTAAAGTTGAAGTTAAACTTGATTGAATTGATTTTAAAAGTTTGAAAGAATACAAATTCGATAAGACCTACGTGGATCTAATATCACTTCTGTGAAAATACTAGTTATGAAAAAAAAAAAAAAAAATTGAAAACACTTAGTGTGTGTGTGCGTGTGGGTTTATAAAAGTTCTACTTCTCTACGTTTCACTTCTCCGATCATCATAGAATTTGATTTATTTATCTTGTGCCATCAATCAGTATCATCATATAATACATTTAAAAGTAAAGTGATCTCAGGCAAAAGATTCTCGTTTCTCGTTCTTCTTTTTTGTTTTTGTTTCCTTTATTGCCTGCAGTTATTTATGTATTCTTCTTGAGAATTTAAAGATATTTTCTTGAAAAAAAAAACAAAAAAAAAAAAGCGAAAAAAAGCAAAAAATTATATTAGCATTGAATGGATTGAATATTAACCTCAGCCATTCCTTGCGTCCTCATTGATTTTTTAGAGATTAATGTCAAACGCGCATATGGGCTCTTCCACGAAGCGATTTAATAAAATTCCCTCTTAACATTTTTTCAACTTCAGTTAATATTTAATGTTCTTAAAAAGTAATTAAAAATAATTTGAAAGGATTCCTTAACTGATTGTTTTTTTTTTTTTATTTGCTATTTTAATGTCATGGTTCATTTATCTTAAAGTTGCATCTCCCCTTCCTTCCACCATCCTTTATAATTAACTTTATATACTATTTTCCCATTTATTTCGTTATAAATACAGTTTTATAAATAATTAATGTCTGTAGTAATTAAAAATTATGTTAAAATGTAGTTAAAATGAAATATGTGCTCATGAAATGAAAAGTCCTGGGACTTGGTATAAAGTATAACAATTTTTATACCCTACACAACTTAGGCTACAGGGCATACTAAGTTAGTGCGGATGTATCCAACACCCAGAAGGAGTTAAGCATCTTTTATTATACCGATCGATTTAGAATCATTTTCTAAATCAATCTAAGCCCATCTGTCCGCCTGTCCATTTGATGTCTGTCCATGTATTTTTGTGTTCAAGCTGCAGAAATTTGGTACACACAGATGTACTCTGGTCCAAGGGCGAACGCTATTCAAAATGGTTCCGATCGGTCCACTTTTTTAACCATTCCACGTATAACGTCCTATTCTAAAAAGTCATTATATGGAAATAAAATGCAATTTTCCAAATTTCTCGACAAAAGTGAGTTAGTAGCGGTCGTTTGTTTCGGTATTCTAAATTGATGGGAAAACTTTGAACAGACTGGGACGATTTTTGGAACCACTTCTCATATAACCGGTCCTACGGAAACGGAAGCTTTATATGGTAAAAAGTTCGAATTTTCAATATTTCATGGTAAACTTGGCTCATAACAATAAATTGACAAAGAAATCTACTTTAGGAAAATTTTGATCAGGTAGATCTATTTTTTTGATACCGCCGCATAAAAGATGCTCATGAAACGTAAACCCTTATACGCCAAAAAGGCCGAATTGTTATGTTTTTGATGATGCAAATTTATTCATGATAGTAACTGAAAAATTGAGAGGACCTAATTGGAACGATATAGGTTTATTTCTTGTCCTCACTGCATACAAGATATCTCATGATATTTTAATATTTCATTGCAGTGATTCAGCACAAAAAAGTTAACAGTAGTGCATTTGGTTCACGAAGATCTTTATTTTTAGAATAGGCGCAGTGATGTATGTAGGGTATGTAATGATCGGCGTTGCCCGACTTTAATGTTCTTCATTGTTTTTACGTCGTTCACTAATTCTTACTCATATTAAAATTTTGAATGGTGTAGCACGATTCAAATTTCAAATATTACGTCCCTTGTCAACTGAGGCCATTTTTTTGGCTTAAAAGGCAACAAATGTTGAGCGAAGTCCACAACGTCGGCAAAATAGACGAGAGAAGCTGGAGAGCGTATTATTCTATATAAATTTACACGCCTTCCAAATAATGGGGTGGTTCAAATACGTCTTCTCTCTCTCTCTCTGTCTGCCTGTCTGTCCGAGCCTTGTTGCTA
Organism: Glossina austeni; assembly: GCA_000688735.1. Lineage (NCBI taxonomy): Eukaryota > Metazoa > Arthropoda > Insecta > Diptera > Glossinidae > Glossina > Glossina austeni. The sequence goes on from KK502808.1 coordinate 87,164, forward strand.
AGGTAGGAAATGTATTAGAAACGTCGGTAATCATACCATCAGAATGCCAAGTATAATGGAGCGGATTGCAATGCACTTAATTTGGATGGGAGTTTTGGATGAAAACTTGTTGACCTTAATCTTCTTTTTGAAATTCAAGTTCAGTTCGATACCTTTCATTCTACATCGTTATTAGTGTGCAGGAGACAGCGAGTGTTTAAGTAAGCTTTCAAACATTTTATTTAGGGGAAGGTATTACTATCTATGTGAAGTTTTAGTTCTACCATATGTAGGCGTATCTAATTCCCTTTTTACACGAGTTAAAAAGGAAAAAACTATCTTTTTAGACGAGTTAAAAAAAAAAAATTCTTTTTTAAACGAATTGTTTTGATTTAACACGATTTTCAATACCCTATGAATTATTTTGATGAATTTTTTTAATGAATTTTTCTGATGAATTTTCTCAATCTTACCCCGCACATATACACATTGTAACTTCGCGTTACATTTTTTACTATTCAATTAGATTAAATGCATATATGAGTAAGATTCCCGGAAATATCCATTGAATAAAGGCGTAATGTATTTTGTATGCAATTTTTCTTAGCTCTTCAAAGTATAATTTATTTTTTATAACAAAATCTTAAGTCTTTAAGGATTTTTCAATATTGTTTACTGTACTTTTCAGTTGCTTTTGTTAGATCTGGAATCAATTTATTACTTTTCCATACAGCAGCCAATAATTTTTTTTACGCGAATTTTTTTACACGAATTTTTTGGAAACGCGCCTATCGTGTAAAAAGATTTTCGGCTCCAAGTCGACTTCAATACAAAGCTGGACTCGACTTTGTATTATTTCCCTTTATTTTCTATAAGACACATACACATGGTAATAATTGTTTTACATATACGAAGGCGCCTTCCATTTACTTGCGTCTATAAAGCCATAGATCGATGGACACATCCTTTGGCCTTTTTGCAAATTAATTAAGGAGTTAGCGGAAGGCAGAAAAAAAAATTTGGAATGGAAGAGGCTAAGCTTTAGTCAGCAACGTAATTAGCTAAGAGTTTTTTTAAAAGCTCTCAGGAAGGACGAGTTCTGTGCCAGAAAAAAAAAAACACCCAAACACGGAATGTGCTGTCTGCGTTTAATTCGAGGATATAACCGATGGATCGTGGCGAACAATGAAAAATACATACAATACAATATCGGAACCACAAAAAACATTTTGATGCAGACTAGGCGAACTATTAACATTGGCGATAAAGTCAAATATCAATGTTCGCGCACATTTTGAGAAGTCGCCTACTGACTGTTATGAGTAATGAAACGATCCCTACGCAGAGCGAGAGAGAGTGCAAGTCATACATGCAAAAGAAAAAATGGGCGAACACGCGTCACCGAAATCACCGGCGACCTCTTATGGCGAAAGCACATTAGCAGCACTCAAGTGAAACGTATTGCACGTAACCACCACGCCCTCCTCTTACACTTTTTGCGCCAGACATTACCGCTTCTGATGAACTCGATCGAGGTTTTGTTATCCCCTTCGTTAAGTAAGTTCCTTTCCACCACGTTGCAGAATGGAAAACATCCATAGCAATGACCCCTTTCTAGTTCTTTAGGGATAGTGCGCATTCATCTAAATGACGGAGATGGATGTTTCAGCAGGTTAACGCTTCTTATTTCATTCCACAACAATTTTCCAACGTAAAAGCCTTAAGTGAAAGTTTACGCCTGCAAGCGTCTGTTTGTTCGAGTAAAGTTTCCATTGTTATGATGACACGTAAAATATCAAGTTTTTTGCAGGCAGTTTGAAAAGACCGCATCTCTTTTCCTCACGGAAATCGTGTTTTGTGTGTAAGTAAGTAAGTAAGTAAGTAAGTATGTAAGTCTCGGCATAAGTATTTTTTTTTTTTTTCTATTAATAATTCATGCATAGCCTGCTTATAAAGCCAATACTACCATAATCTATAGAGGTCAGGTATGTTGACCAATCAATCGATACAATATTCGATTACTGCGTGACATAGGGATAGATAGCATAGGTACATAGATAGCTTTATAGCCTTTCCACTAACGTTAAAAACGCGTCACTTACCAACTCTTTCCGCTCCACTGCACTCGTAGATACATAAAATTTCTTTTAATATTGACTATTACTCTTCGCCTTCTCTTTTTTTTTTATCAATTCCTTTTACTTTATATAATTATATCAAGTGCACACAATATGTGCATTAAAAACTAAGTTTGAAAAAAAATAAAAGAAAATGCAAAAAAAAAAAAAACATATAAGCTCTGCTCAAATGAAGACAAAGTTTCAAGTAGATTTGTTTCCTTCTCGTTCTCTCTTAAAAAAAAAAAAAAAAAAAATCTATATATATATATATATATATATATATTTATTAAGCAATGGAAGGGTAATGCATGCCATTTTGGCAGTAAAAAAAAAAAAAAATAAAATAATAAAAAAAAAAATAAATAAAGTAACAAAAACTTTATATATAAGCATAAAAGTTTTCCGTTCTCAACTTTTACGAGTCTCATAAATTGTATACGACGAGGCATTGATATATAAGAAGAAAATAAGGGAAAAGAATAAAATAAAAAAATATATTTATGCCCTTGTGCTATATACGAAAAAAAAAAAATAAAAAGTCTTAGGTACAGAAGAACGTATTAGAAAATTTCTACCTGTAAAAGCTAAAGAAGACATCATTCAAAATGGAGAAAGCACGTTTCACAAAAGTTAGTTAGTTAGTTAGTTGGAATATATTTAACATCTTTGGAATCTTTTCATGCTTATCTGCGTTGACACTTTAAAAGAAAAAAAAAAAAAAACAAACAAAAAAAAAATTTATAAAAACTGCATCAAAACTTTATTCTTCGAAGGCGATCGTAAATTATTAGGTCGTTGGAGAAGTAAAGATGCATTATGTCCTTAACTGAATATTTATGTTTGCAATTTCATAACCCTTTCATTCCCTTCCATAAAATCAGCCAAACAGTTTCTATGTACAATTCCTACTAAGCTCGTCGTGCTAGGAAAATGCTGACGACAACTATCTATAAAAAATGCAAATGATATGCGGACAAATGTTTAGCAACAGCCTTAAGGACCGAGAGATCTTTCAGGGGCTAACTACGCACGCTATCGCCGTAAAAACAATAGCTCTGCTCGAACGGACAATAAGTCATTGACTGAAACCCACGGTAAACCAGAGAGACGAACGTCTGATGAATACAGCTGGGGGGGTGTTCGCTTGAGTGACGCGAATGTTAAATATGCCACTTTTTTGCTTTTCATATGACCGATCACTTAAGAGACGTCCCCTATTCGTGTAACACGGTCACAGCCAAAAAGAAGTGAAGAAAGAAATAGAGAAGCGGCCGCAACCTAGTGGTAGTAATTGTTATGCCTTTGCCGACTCGAATGCACTCACTACCGTTACGAGCAAAGTCTTTAACTTTATCGTCTTGAGCTTTGAGTCAGCGAACATTGACTTCTTTGTCGCGATGGTGACCTGCGTAGTTGTTCAGGCGGACATCGTTGTCGAACGAGAGCTCTGCATGTGTCGGTGATAGTCGAAGAATATTCGGAAGAGAGGCATTTAGGGAGCGGACGCAATCATGGGTTGCAGATACCAGTGGAAGCTGTTATGCCTTTCCCAGATCGAGCACTCACTGTAACTACGTCCACCTACCTATTGTAATTAAAGTAAGGTATACCCCACGAGCTTTGCTTTCCTCCCAACCAAGAGATAAGAGAATGGGCAGGCTAGTTAGTGTTTGCCATGCGGCAACAGCTCGAAGTATACTGCCCTGGAGTGAAATCTGCGCGGTTGATCTCTCCCTCCCTCTCTCTCGCATGGAACACCTGGAAGGATTTAAGATAAACCAACCATTTATTATATACATCGTTTCAGAATCATTTTTTGAATCGATCTAAGCTCGTCTGTCCATCTATCCGTCTTGCATTTTTGTGTTCAACCTAAAGGTTGAAATTCTTGAAATTTTGTCATGAAATTCGGACATATTTTGATCAAAGGACGAAAGCCGTAGAAAATGGTTCAAGTCGGACCGCTTTTTCAACCGCTTCCCATACAACGCCTTACTTTGACAATTGACATTATATAAACGACTTTATCCAGTGAAGGGGGCTTAATCATGGACCGCGGCCTATTGTGATGTTTTCACTAGCTTTCAAAGGCTTTGATACGAAAAGGAACAAAATTGTCGCATCTGGGACTCCGAAAAAATAAGAGAAATAATAGAATAACTTCTCCAATCGCTGTACTAGCTACGAATCTAATTGAGTCACACTTCTTCAAGAAAGCTTCAGCCAGTCTTATCGTGAATGGATTGTGATCCAGAAGGCTCTACGCTGACCCTTTCCTTGGTCTGAGATTGACACTCTGTGCATATGTGACACATTTACTTTCAACATGACGGCTGACTGTCACGCGAAAAGTTTTGAACACTATGGCTCTAATTCAAAACGTCAACTATCTTCTGCCAGATTAGCTATCAGAAGAGATCTCAAAGTCGAAATAAAGTTCACGTCACAATTATAGCAAAAGATTAAACTTTAATGTATGTATGTACAATGTAAACGTCGCAATTTAAAATATTATAAATGCCAACAACATGACTTAATCCCCCCCCCTTTAAGAACGGGCATGTACGGAGTTTGAACGTGTTCTTAATGCCAATAAGATTTCTCTTCAACAATGTTCGCGACTCCGGCATGCCTGCGCAGATTATTTGCTGCATTGTGAATTTTTGATTTCATACTTCATTAGGCAAATTTTCTTTACGCACTACAAAGCGATGAGAGTAAGTTTAGTTTGTTCATCTCTTTATAACAACTAAAAGCACCTGCTGCTACAAGAGGCAAATGTACATTTCAGCGCCATATGCTGCGACATTTTTGCGAAGTCATCAAACATTATTTATAAAGTTTCATTAACTAATAAAGAAAAAAAACAAAAACTTGTAATGGATTTATAGAAATTAATTTTCATACATGAAACGGGAGAATATAATGAAATCCACCCATAACTTTTTTCCAAAAACTAATTTGACCGCATAAGATATTTAATTGAGTTTCTCATATCTGTCTTTCATTGATTTTTCATTGATTTTCTCATATCCGTCTTTCCGTCCCTGCCGGTCTTTTCTACTAAAACTATTTGATCCGCATAAGATATTTAATTGATTTTCTCATATTTGTCTTTCATTGATTTTTCATTGATTTTCTCATATCCGTCTTTCCGTCCCTGCCGGTCTTTCCTACTAAAACTAATTGATCCGCATAAGATATTTCATTGAGTTTCTCATATCTGTCTTTCTGCCCGTGACGTTCTTTTCTCCAAAAACTAAATGGTCTGCTTAAGATATATAACTGCTTTTCTCATATCCGTCTTTCCATCGCTGACGGTCTATTATCCAAAAATTAATTGATCGGCTTAAGGTATTTAACTGAGTTTCTCATGTCCAACTTTTCGTGCTTGGCGTTCTTTTCTTCTGAAACTAATTGATGCCCTTAAGATATTTAATTGATTTTCTCATATCCATCTTTTCGTCTCTGGCATACTTTCTTCCACAAATGAATTAGCCCGAGCAAGGTATTAAATTGACTCCATCAGTCTTTCTGTCCTTGACGTGTTTTGCACTGTAAAAAAATATGGAAAGCTAACATATTCACCTAATTAGACCGAACAATCAAAATAAGTACGATGAAAATTTCCAATACTTCCCGTATTAAATAGCTTGAATAGCCGAGAAGATAGGAATCGGTGTTCGAGGGCTCAAATTTTAAGGCGGTAGAGCGTACTTGGTTAGTAGTAATAATAGTAAGTGCTCAGTTCGGGGAAAAGCATAACACTTAGCGATTTGAACATACATCCACTAGACTATAAACGCCCCCTACCTCTTTCCTCACTTCTTTTCGCGTCTGACCCTTTTACACTTACATTGGAAGGGTTAATCATATAATAAAACAAGTAAAAACTATTATTTACATAAGAAAATCGCAAGTAAAAACTATATTTATTACATGGACAGCCGGACAGACAAACTTCAAATTAATTTTTAGAACCGATATAAAGCCTTCTGGGCATTACAAGCGTCCCCAAAAATACACTATACCCTGTACCACAAGGCATGTAGAGCATGAAAAGAAAGATCCGTTTCATTTTGAAAGTGGCCTAAGTTCATTTATATTAAATTTGGGACACCTATGAGCTTTATTTGCAATATTTTACATAAATATTTACACACACCATACAAGTTATTGTAATATTTTAAGTGGAGTTTTTTCTTATTATATAAAGCGTAATACGTTTGCAAATATAAAGTAAAAGAAAAACGCAGTTCATCTGTATAAACGATTTGGAAATCGCATCACTATCATTGCATCAAGTCATACCGTAGCTTGTAAGCCATCCCAGATAGTTAACAAAAAAAAAAAAAAGGTGCCTTTTGTTAATTGAAAATTTTTTCATTAGCGACTCATTGCTAAAAGGAAAACTGAATAGATGACATATCACGAGAAAGAGCAAAAAAGATTATAATCCAAGATAGAAGAAACTCTTTGAATGCCATAATAAGATAACCCTTTGTATATTTGGTGCGATTGAAAGGGAATCGTAGATCATGAGAGCTGCTCTTACACCTCTCCACACTCTAACGTCGAAAATTAAATGAAGAATTAATAATTAGGAAAGATCTTGTCTTGCCAGATGTGCAGCTTGCATGCAAAATTCAAAAAGAATTGGAGTTAGTCACCGTACGGCCCGATATCGGGAAAATTACGAAAGCTTGAGCTTAATTCATTCACAGCACAATCTACCATTTATCCTGCTAGCGGTGTAAAGAAAACGTCAAACGATGCCTGCAATAGCCACTTGGATCACTTTTTCGCCCTGAAATCCCCACAAGATTTATTTACAGCGAATAGCATAACAGTCTCAGGTGAAAGGTTATCGATCAAACCTATTTAATTAAATTCAGTCACGAAATATTCTACAGAGAAAATAGCTATGATCGATCTGATAGACTGCCAACTCCGCTAGTTAAGAATAATGATTACAATGGCAGATGGTTCAAGTGGTTGAACGAGTACTACTCAAGATACGCCAAAAAGAGCCAGATGGTGTACTTCGTTCAAACACATTTATTAACAATGGAATTAAAAAGGATATAAATGATGTGTGTGTGTGTGTGTGTGTGTGTGTGTGCGCAGAAAGAAAAAAAAAAGAATTTTTTTTGTTCCAAGTTTTGCTGACTTAGTTAAGAAAATTTTCCCAAGTGTTGTGCTTGCATACATTTTCATCAAAAATTTACTTTATTTTCGTTTTCTTTTTCTTTGCTCTTATAAATAATTTATAACTTTTTTTGGACGATGACTACGACTTATGCAAACTAATGCTTAGAGCAGCTCATGTTTATGTAAAAACGCCCTTCTCATCATCATATTCATTATAATAGCAACAGTAGTCGTAGTCGTAGTCGTCACCGTCACCGTCACTGTCACCGTCATCGTCATCGTTTCGCGTCGGAGACACGTCAGCATTTTTAACGTGGAAACGTGGTAAAAATCCATTTGTATAGAAAACGAAGGAGAAGGTAAAGAAGCAGCAAAGGAAGGGTGATCAAAAAAATTTTTTTTCGTTACTAAAAATGTATTACAAACGAACTATCGAACGCGAAGACGCGAACGAGAGAACAAGTGAAACGAATAACAATAAAAACGATATCAACACTTAATTGCTATCATTTCCTTAGAACTTATTACCGCGTCTCTCTCTCTCTCTCTCTCTCTCTAAAAATATATTATTGTTATTATTAGTGCACTTTTTTATTGCTGCTTGCTGTGCATTTTACTGGGCTAACATTAATAAAGGTTTGTGGTAGGTATATAGTGATAATAGCCCTATGTATGTATGTATGTTAGCGGTAGGTAGTATAGTTCAGAGACTTGGATATATTTATTGCTATTGTTGCAGTTATAAAATAATGACGTTTTATTAAATTTAATTTCATATAATTTGTTATATGAATATTTTTAAACACAGAGAAAAACATTAACAATAAACAAAAAAAACTTATCACGACAACGCAATAATTAATTTTGAAATGTCACTAGTCGCAGATGTCCTCACATTTGAATGGTATACTTATCAATAGCAAATAAAAGCATTATAGGGAAACACGGCCCACCCGGTAAATACTCTACGGTTCATCGCTGAATGCCGTTCGATTCATATAACGACTACTCAAAATAAGGTATTACAGGGGTAGTGGTCGAAAATGTGATAGTGACTCGAACCATTTTCCATAGCGTCAAGATACGTCAGTGTGCTAAATTTCATCACGATATCTCAAGAATTTGCGGCAAAAACAAGAAATGGACAAATGGACAGAGGGCTAGACAGAAGCTTAGATCGCAGCAGAAAGTAATTGTGAATCGTTCGGTATAATAAAAGATAGATCTATTCCTAGTCTCCCTGTATGCTGTCTACATCTTCGTAAATTTATTAAGCCCTTGCATGACAAGTGGACCAGCCAGTGGTCCAGCATTAAATATCTTGTGCCAAATGCTGTTATTCATAGAACGAACTTTGAAAATAAGTTGTTATAAGGGACGACGTCAAAAATGTGGTCCGATTCTAACCACTTTCCATGGCGTCCATCTTTGGCTCAAGACATATCGATGCGCTGACGATATCGCGGTCATCACGAGATTTCAAAAACTTACGGCTTGTAGGTTGAAAACAACCAGAGAAGATGGACAGACGGACAGACAGAAACTTAGGTAGAAACAAAGTGATTTTGCAACAAAAAAACACATAACTTTCCCGTGTGACTAATGCTCGGTCACAATGCCAGAATATAAGTCTCCGTATGTGTGGTTTTCTCACCCGTTGAAAGCCAGCAAAAGAGGCGAAACGAATCATCCCACAACTATTTCCAGAGTGTCTTACAATGTTTTACCTCAATCGTGAATTATCTGTTTCTTGCTATCTGAATCTAGTTCATCTTCTTCTTCAAAGTCGTTTCTTTTTTCTTGTCCTCTTCCTCCATCCCTTTCTATATATTTGCAGCAATATTTTCAACGATTCGCCATAAGAAACTTAAATTCATTTATTAATGTTTCTTTTTAGAAAAAAAAAAAAAAAACCGCAGAATACCGAACACACGACTAACTTTGCGCGCATTAAATATAATAATTACAACTGCAATTAAATCCCGGGTAATAACTAACTTATTAATAGCCGGCCTTCAAGCTTTCAAGCAAAAATTTTTTATGGGTTTCTTTCTATATAATATAAATAAATTCTGGGAAAAGTTTGCAAAATATATACAAACGACAACGACTAACACAACATGTGTTCGAGAACTTTAGGATGCCGTTTACACTTTCACTTTCTTAAATTCCTCCATCCTTTTTAAGAGTCTTTGAAATCAAATCGGGATTACTTGGCCATAATTAACGAAAACAATCATTTAACCTAGACTTTCCTTACTTAAAACGGATCTTAAGTTTTTCCGTTACGATAGGCCTACCGCGTAGACCGTAGCAATAGTATTCAAAATAAGCCACTGCTGAGATGGAAGAAGAATTTCAACACCAAAGCAACTAACGTTTATCAAATGCGAGAGAAGTTCTACTAAATTGCCAAACACGGGTAAGATCCTCGATTATATTTAAACTACATTCGCGCGCAAAACATTTCTTAGCTAAGAGTGGATTGATTATTAACAAGCCACAAAGATGAAAAAATGAATATAGAAATCCTGGACATTTCAATCCAAGTCCATATAAAAGGGTGATGTGAAAATGGATAATTTCGCCCTGTCATGCCGCAGGTAAGAAAGATTCTTTCAAAAGTTAACTATTCGCGATAAGTCTCTCAGCTAATTATATTTATTTTTTGTTTTTGCTCTTATTTATAAATATATATATATTGCATATATATATATAATCCATATATACTTATATTTAAGCCATTATAGGCCGGGTTGAATGATCTACTGGATATATATATACGTAATGCATATATTTGCATCTTTATATATATATCTATATACTTAAGCCATTTCAGGCTGGATTGAATGAACTGATGGCGTTTTGAAGATTTAATATCAAATCAAGTAAGTATAACTCCATCTGTTACTGCGACCACTTCCCGTCTACCACTGCGACCTGTCTCTCCACTCTCGATTCACTCCCTATCTGTTACTACAACCCTCTCCGCCCTTTCCACTCTCTATCTAGCACTACGATCGCTCTCCACCAACCCCTCCTCTCACTCCGCATCTGTTACCGCGACCACTCTCTGTTTAATACTGCGACCGCTCCCTCCGTCCGCCCTCCTCTCACTCCTCATCCATCACTGCGATCGCTCTTTATTTCTATCATTGTGATCGCTCCCCTCCCTCCTCCTCTCACTGTCTATGTATTACTGCAACCACCCTCTCCCCCCTTTCCAAGCTCTGCCTAGCACAGCGACCACTCCCCCCTCCGTAACTCCGCATCTGTTACTGCGACCACTCCCGGTGTAGTACTGCGGACAGTCTCTCTTCGCCCTCCTTTCCCTCTCTATCTGTTACTGCGGCCACTCTCTCCCTCCTTTTCGCTCTTTGTCTAGCACTGCGACCATTCTCTGTCCAGCACTGCGAACGCTCCTTCCACCCTTCTCTCAGTCTCTATATATCACCGCGACCACCCCTACCTCTTTCTCCCCGCACTTATTTCTGACCATTACCGCAAAACAAGTAATACACGTACCTACAGTGGCATTCCGTAATTCCCTGCGAAATGTTGCTAGATCCCGTTAGATAGCACTAACTTCTTCTTCTACTTCTTCTTCTTCTTCTTCTCCTTCTCCTTCTATTATTTGTTTAAACTCTATAAATACTTTAGTAATATTCAAACGATGTTAGCCGACTCGCTGAACGTCCTTTTCAGACAGTATTGAATATAAAAGAAATGAGAACAAATGAATATTTAATGAGTTCTTTGAGCGTTAAATTTGCAAATCAATATTTTGTGTTATAATTGAGTGAGAAAATAATTTACTATAGGAGAAAACTTCCACGAAGAGGACGACCAATTATTAATGGATTAAGTTTTCAAAATACACCACAACAATAAAACATACGAGCGAATGAATTCGAAAAAGAACCGTCACTTCAAAATGAAATCAAGAAAATTTAAAGAGAAACACAATCGCGTGCGAAACGAAATGAAGATGTGCAAGGTGCACAAACAAAACAAAACGCATCAATAGGATAAAGAATCGTGCAATTGCGTGCATATGCAACTGAAAATCATCGTCAAAAACGATTGCTAAGAGTTGGACGCCAATCTCGAGCAAATGCAGCCGATGAGAAGCAACAACTGTGCGGTCGCTTCAAGTGTCTGGACGAAATTTAGAAAACTCATATTTTTCACATGGCCCATCCACATGCAGCCTGCCTATGTATTAGAAAACTTTCTTTTTATAAGTACGACAGACGGGCACCAAGAAACATGTGCAAGTGTTTAAGAATACAATCTGATATAATACTTCACTCAATAAGTTCGTGGGGCGACCTATAATTTGTAGGTAGTACCAACAGTTAGACGAAATCCCATAACTTTCCAACCATTATAATCGTTTAAGCCACGCCATAAACGAAAATCGGACGAGGATTTATGGTTCCCGATATCGAGTGAAATTCGACCACAATTTTGCAGACGAAAAATTTTTCTTTCGATAGTAAGAAAAATGCGTATTTTATCGAGAACTGTAAACCCAATACCCCTGACACCGATTTCGTAATCCGCAGCTATCGAGTTTAATCAATATCGGGAATAATAAAGGGGTCCTGATATTTTCATCGTTTCGGAAAAACAAAACTAGAGTCACTTAAACAATTGTAACTTGTAAACTAACGATCGGAATGTCGTTTAAAAGTTAGTCATAACTAAAAAAAAAAAAAAACGAAGCGGTGACCACTATACGTCATCCTACGAACTTATTGAGTATTTTGTTACATAAAATATACGATATATGCGTATATAGTACGCTGTGGGGAGTTCCCTTTTCGCAGCGCGCTATAAAATATCAAATACTTAATCGGGTGCTCGCTATCCAAGAGGAAAATAACTTCCTTCCAACCACATATAGCTAAAGAAAGCAAAAAAAAGTTCATTTTAAGAGAGATATCTAATCCTCTTAGATAAAGCTGCTCTGCAAGAATCTCATTGGCTTGTAACGATTTATAAAATATTTTTTTCTTTTCAGGGCATGATTACTCGACTGAAAACTCGACTGAAAGCTCGAAGCTTAAACCGGCAAACTTTTTATAATACATATGACCTCAGATATATTGATCTTAGAACATTATAACGAAACAAAGAACAAAGTTTTTCCAATCATCATGCATGCTGGACGTGTGTCCAGCGCTATTATGACATTTTGATCGATCGCCAATCAGAAGAGAAAGCAATCTGTTTTCTTATCATAGTTTTTATAACTCTTTGTATATATATTTGATATTCCGGATTAAGTCTGAATAAAATTCTTTCAAGATAAATTTCATTGGAAAAAAAAACATTGCTCAGCAAAGATGAAAACGCCTTATGGCTAATGTGACTTGTGATGTCCCTTTGATATTATTCAAAACGTAGCCATATGTCTCCACAAGGAAAATGGATTAGTTTTCTTCGGTACGACATGCGAAGTGAATTGCGGTTCATGAAAGACGGTTAGCAGCAATATATCAAACTTTTATAACAACCAGATGTCAGATGTAAACGAAAGAATACGAATAAGAATATGGAGTATCTTCCAGGCATAAGTAACATAAGGTGTCCTAAAATTTTCTACCCTTTGTGCAGGAAAGTGTTGGCAACAAAAAAGAAAAAAACAACTTGACAGCTGACAGTTCAGGATTAGTAAAAAATGAAACATTAGACAGGAGAGCGACGCGCTTTCATTGTTGAGCAATGTTTCAAAAAGAATAAAAGTCTCGCTTCCACACCTCGCAATTATAATAAAAGTAAAATGAAGAGTTGCTCTAAAGAATTGTACAATGAAAAGCTTAAAGAAAAAGTACATAACAGATAATCATATTCAGAATTATAGAAAATACTGATTGGAGTTCTAAAGCTATTCGCATTAACAATAGCTCCTAGGAAACTATACTAGGAGGAAAGTAGGAAATTCCCTAACTTTACAGTGTTAACCAAAAAAGACCTTATAGGAAGAATTAAATTCATCGGACGACTGGATCTGACAAACTGAACTTGGACTCATATAGACAAGTATAAATAAAGATCGTATTTTTCATATTAAGAACCGATTGAAGAGAATCTCTCGTCTGCACCGACCTTGGTAGCCTAATCAGACGAAGTCTGCAGGATTATCGGATAGTTTAGTAGTGATCCCCCCGCCCCTCCTCCATCAACGTGGAGGACAATTCTGCACAGTAGAGGGCTTGCACCAAAACTAGAGCACAAGATGTGAAAATTTGGATACAGTCCAAACCTTCCCCACAGGGCAAGGCAAGGCCTACCGTGCATTTCTAATCAGTTAAGGCCACCACAAATCATCACGAGTACTGCCCAAAGGGCCGCACCCAATAATCCGGCCTCAAAGGCCGTTGCCATCGAAGTTTTTTGCAGCAGCAACTCTCTTGCTTAGTCATATGGTGAGCGAGTTTGGAACCTGAACTCATAGCTTCACTATCGACGTTATACGTACCGTAGCTATGGACAGGCAGTTGCTTTTGGATAATTGATATTTCCTGGACGCCACCCAGCTAATACCTCCCTAGATGTTTAATGTACAAAAAGCAGGGATACCAAGCCACCATATATCAGGCATCAATTGACCAACTTTGAAGAAACCATACAAGATCTAAGAAACCATAGAAGATCTAAGAAACCATAGAAGATCTAAGAAACATTAGAAGATCTAAGAAACCATAAAAGATCTAAGAAACATTAGAAGATCTAAGAAACCATAGAAGATCGCAGAAACCATAGAAGGTCTAAGAAACATTAGAAGATCTACGAAACCATAGAGATCTAAAATTTCGATTTCGAAAATTTTCGATGTTCTATCGTATGTGCTATTATTGAAGTCGTATCCTTAGTGAATAATGTTCGCTTTTTTGCTGCTAAGAAACGATCGTCTTTGAAATCCTTGTCGAATTTACGCTTCGGCGTGTTTACGTTTTTTGACGTTCATTGACAGCCAATTGTGGCTTGCTTTTGAAGACACAATCAAACTCGCCATATACGTTGACTCTATACGATATGTCATTTAACTAAACTCAATATTAGGAATATATTCTTGATCGCTTTGAAATATCATATATAATAAATATTTTCAAAATTATTCATCGAAATGAAATCAATTTTTGAAATATTTGCTCTTTTGATATTTTACTTATGACGAAGACCGCAAAAACCGCACAACAACACAAAAAAAAGGGATTTCCAAGAGAAACCAGAAAAGGCAAGATTGACCTCAAAATATGTGTTTATATTTATCTGCCTCCCTTGCACTAATACACACACACACACACACACACACAGGTATTCGATGAATATACAATAAAACACACAAACCGCACAAAACCGCAAACTAATGGACTAAAAATAAGGAAAAAAAAATATCGTACACTAATATACACATCTACACATGTACACACAAATAAGCACAGAGGGTTTTCTAGTAGAATTGTCGATAAATTTTTGAAAGAGAGAGAAAGAGAGAGAGAGAGAGAGAGAGAGAGAGAGAGAGAGAGAAACAACAACAACAACCATAAACCGCGTATTTTGTTATGTTAAGTCGGGTCTTGGGATTTTCGTATATGGAATTTTGTGGTTTAATGCAAAAAACATTGTGCTGCACGCATACCCGCGGCGGTAAATGCACACAAATCATAGTGATTTACGAGTGGAAAACTACAAATTATTATCGAAAATTATGTTCTCTAACGCAATAATAAAATTCATACTCGACTAATCCTCGTTTCATTTTCCTACAATGTAAAATTGGATGAAAGTTTAACTCTCCATCATTAAATTTTGAAAAACATCTGCGTTTCAATGTTGGAGCAGAAGTTTTCATAAATATAATGCGTCGTAATAATTCATTAAATATCATCTGTGTGTAGTAAATCAATTTATTAGTACGCATGCCAGTCATCGTTTGGAATGTATTTTCTAGCGACTCAGTAAAGATGGACGTCTTAATTTGTGGTTATCATAATTCTATATAATTAGAATAACAGTTTGCACGCGACAAGAGTTTTAAATAACAAAATTCCCTCTCTCTTTCTATCTCTGTCTTTGTCTCTCTCGATTATATTTAACCCAGCAGCGTTTCCGCTAAAATTCGTCGCTACAACAAATCTGTTTGACGCGTGCAATTTTCCAGAAATTTCAGTCATAGACAATTTAAATATATGTTAATGTAAGTTTCTGAAAGCTTCAGCTGTTTACACGCAATTCTTTTTTTACACGGTACATGCTTTCCTTAGAAATCGGTGAAAAAAAATCGCGTGAAAAAATACATGCGACATATGGTAAATTTGGTGATATATTCCACAAATTCATAGAATTGTGTAGGATGAAAAAACTCGGTACATTTTTTCAAAAAAACCGTGCAAAAAAAATTTTCAGTCCATAAGTACATACAGCATATAAAAATTGAAACTGAAAATTGAAAACTTAAGAATAAAAATCAGTTTCCCAATTATTCATCGCTACTGGGTAACAAGCGTGTACGTTTATTACGAACTGGTTCAAAAATGCTATCAGCAGTAGATATGTCCGGTAAGTCTAGCACAAGTGTCAGGTTTGACTCAAATAATGATTTGCGTTTGTTATTAACGGCCAAATTGCCCTCGAGCCAGTCACTAACACATGTGTGGCCATAAACCGATAAACCGATTGATTTCTGATCACAGTATTCCCTCAATTATATTTTATTGTTGTGTACATAAGTTTCTGCGAGACATAGCCAAATTTAGAATTTCAAAAATTAAGTGTTCTTTCTTTGGATTCATGCTAGAACGAAAAAGTCGTGTAAAAAAAGTGCATCCGCTCTCTTTGATGAACCGTGTTGTTTCGAATTCGTGTAAAAAAAACTGTATCCGCTCTCATTGATGGGCCGTGTTATTTAAAATCGTGTAAAAAAAGTGTATCCGCTCTCATTGTTGGACGGTGTTATACCAAAATCGTGTAAAAAAAGAGTTTTGTGTATAGCAAAGTTGAAAGAGTTGCATGTCAATTAAAGCATTGCGTTTTTCTGTGTTTTTAAGTAGATTAACCTGGAAAAAAATGCAGCTAAGGATATGGAAATGATTAAATGTTGGAAAATGCACTAAACTACAAGACAAGATTCTGGACAAAAAATTTTAATAAAGATGAAAGTTCACATACATTCGCCCGTCTCCTGCAAAAACAATCAAGGAAATAATTTTCAATTTAGCCTGGGAAGGTTTATCGCACCCGGTATATTCTTCATATCTGTCCACTCTCGATTACCCCTAGTTCGGATCGTTAGAAGCATACTTAGCAAGGCAGCAGCTTTACAAAGCTGAAGATGAGCGAAAATGGCTCAATAACTATTTGATCTCTAAAGGGGCAAATTTCTGTCGGGATAGCGTCTACAAACTACCCGACAAATGGCAAAAGACTAGAGATAATGATGGTGCGTATTTCGATTATTACAATTTGTAACAAGAAATAGTGGGCCTGGGCTTCCTTCCTTCCTTTCCCAATCAATTAAATTCCGCAACTTTTCATTTAGTAGTTAGTCAATAGGCTTATCTTTCTAACTGATATATGCAGTTAATGAGGGTAATGCAAAGATAGTGTCTTACGTTATAGTAAGCCAAGACCGAACATTAATTAAAAGGCTTATGGCTTATGGCTTCTTGGAACATATTGTCTGATATATTGAGTTGCTGAGACTATTGCAAAGAAAGCCAAGACGTCTTACGTTATAGTTAGACAAGGTTGAGACTCAGCTAATTGACTTATAATTTTGATTCAAATAATATATTCAGCTGGTAGGCTATTGCAGGGACAAGTCTTACCGTCTAGTCAAGCAAGGCTGAGCATGAGATACTTTACACGATTTTTCCGAATGAAATTCTTCATCAATTTTCGTCATAAACTAGGAAAAATGATACCTTCTTGCCATGTAAAGGTTTGGTTGCCTTCAGAGCCCTGCCCTTATATGGAAAAAGATTCGGAATACGGACCTACGTCAGGCAAATGACTCACTATTTTCAGCACGTTTTTGTTAAAAAGTGCTACCGTGTAGTCATTTTTCCCATCATCCAAACTGTTTCGGTTTGTTAAAGGGTTGAAATGGGCCATCTATGCGTCTATTTACCGTGTTAACTCGTTCGCTACCAGCTATGTGACACAGACGTTTTTTATCACCGGCCGGCGGCGGAAATATGTGACAATTGGACAATTTACTAAGACATGTTTAAATGTATTGAGCAAAACTCTTGAGTTGCAAAACGGTAAAATATATAAAGACTGGGTCGGTTTATGGCTATTGATCGAATATCAAATCCATGCGCCAAGTAGCGAGTTTGAACGATTTTCATACCGTCATACCTTTCACATAGCCATCTTTTCAACCTACGAGTTGTATAAGGAAAGCGATCCGAAGGATGGCTGTTCATCCTTAAACCACAACATATCCGTGCATTGTGGTTCAGCGATTGCGGTTGCTATAGGTTGGAAGTTGAACTGAAATCGGACGAGCAGACCCACCCATTCATATTCAGATAACGCTTCTAATTAGATCACTGCAATAAAAGTTGAGTATATCCTAAGTTCTTCGGTGTGTGTGATACAACCCTGCCAGCTTATAATAGGCCCTTCCCCCAAGTGATATAGAATGCAATAAAAGTCACGTTAAGCACAATATTTCGATACTATTATCACAGTTTTTTTGTTTTTTGGGTCCATATAACTAGTGTGACTCACAGTTCACGAGCAAGTCAACAGTGTTTTCCTGGCTTATATTAAGACTAAAATATATAATATTTTGCAAGATATGCCCTTGCAAGCAATTTATATTTGTAAAGGGCGTTCAAAATGGTCGCGAACAAGTAAAAAGTGATTTATTCTAAGCAAGAATAAAGAACGACAACGAGATCATTTGTGGCTATACCTGAAGGGATTCCATTTTTGCTTATTGTCACAATAGGCAAAGCACTCTTTTGTCATCATCGGATAATAAGTCATCGATGAGAATGGGCGGGGGCAGGAAAGCAAATGTGGGAAGCCTTAAGAGCACTTAAGTGAAATTCGCTTACTTGACAAATTTTGCTCCCATGGGACCGAAAAATATCATAGCTATTGACATACTGCGGCTTAGTTCCATTAATTCTATTAGTTCCATTAATTAGTGTTCGCCTTCCAATAGGTTCGTCCTATTCGATCAACTTGTACTGTCTCCAGCTATTCTTTTTTCAATTGTGAAACCATAAGTATTGGACATTATTCTCAATGTTAATGATGTTTCATTAGACTGACATTGTTTGTCGTATCCATTTTTCATCATCATTCAGTCAGGCTTCAGCATAACTTTACTTCAGATGAAATCGGGCAAGTGATGCCCCGCGCTTTTGGCAACGAGTTCCACTTAAGCAAGTCTTTTAAAAATCGTGTTATCTGCACGACAAAACCATATCATATACGTATATGTATATGAATACATAAAGCTTACAGATAGTACTAAAGATGAAGATAAACGTCATAGTCTGACGTCTGAGGCTTATAGAGGCCCTCTCTTAAAACAAAAAACGTACATCAAAGCATAATCTGAAGGAATGCTAGAAAAAAAAAATGGATGAAGAATCTTTTCACCCTAAGGGCTTTAAATTTTGTTCGCCAGCTTAATACTTAAAGTAATTCCCGGCTTCTTTTTCTAAACCAGTATATATCTCGACTGTCTATCTAATTGATGTACTATTTGAAAAGTCTTTTTATTTTTGTCAAAAAAAAAAAAAAAAAAAACAAATGAAAAAAAAATTCTTTTCATATTTTCGATAAAAACTTTGAAAAATCTATAAATTTCATTACACTCTTACAGAGAAATCATTTTAATCTTTAAGTGTACGTGCCCATCTATATATGTGTAGTACATGTTGTTTTTGGGATGAAACATTATTAATATATCTATGCAACATTAGCAATTTACTCTAGAGTATGGCTGCAGAGAGTACAATGACTCATGCATCTATATATACACACACACACATGTACATATGCATATATATATATATATATATATATATATATGTATATATATATATATTTGTATATTTGTATATTTGTATGTATGTATGTATGTATGTATGCATACGTACGTAGATACTTTGTACTGTACTGAGCCTCGTAAAGCTTGAAAAATAAGACCACAAGCTTTATTATAATACGATTTTACTGATCGGATTATGGCTTGATGTGCCTAATCCAAGTACTGTCAGTACACATGGTACATAAAATAAAAGCAAAAACAGAAAACATAGTTCAACAAACAGATATTGTTTATATATATATATATATATATGTATATATATATATGTACACATACATATGTATGTAAGCGCATTCGTTCGCATGTATATTTTTGAAGCGTATAAGTAAAGAAACTTCAAGGATTCGTTATATTTTATGAATTTCGATTGACAAAAACTAATTAAATTTCGCCCACAAAGAAGATGATAAATCCTTTTGATAAGTGAACGAGACAGAGCGAAATAGAGAAGAAAGAGAAAGAAGAAGAAGAGAGAGAGAGAGAGAGATGGCGAAAAGTTTTAAATGCGGGTGTTTATTGTGCCTTTCCATCAAGATTAATCGCATGTAGTGGAACAGTGAACTATCTGTGTAAAGATTCTCCTCTTTTAAGGCAACAGCTATTGCTTTATACTTTTGTGGCTTCCATAGACTGCTGGAAAAGTGAAAATTGCATCGTTGTCTTGCATGTATTCGTTGCTTTTATACCCTACGCCACATGTGTGGATATCATGCAACATTCGCATCGACTTAAACGAGACGCATCGTTTTAGTATGATTTTCTGAATCTGTCCATTTGTCCATTTATTTTTGTATTCAATCTAATACCTCTCCCTTTAGAATCGTTTTCTGAATCGCTTTAAGCTTGTCTGTCCATTTGTCCATTTATTTTCGTATTCAAGCTAATACCTCTCCCTTTAGAATCGTTTTCTGAAACGATTTAAGCTTGTCTGTCCATCTGCCCGCCTATCTTGCGTTCTTTTATTCAACCTACATAGCGCAACAACAAAGTGTTTTACCCCAAAGACGAACGTTGATTGAAAATGGTTTGGATCGGACAAGCTGTTTGATTGTCTCCCCTAAAACCGGCTTATTTTAAAAACTCGTTAACATGAGTAACTGCATCAATGATGGACTTTGACCCATCCGTTTTTGCTTATAAATGAAATTAATTTTCATAACTTTTGTAAAGTTATGTAAGTACAAGCGTTCCTTGTATGTAGCACGATACCTGTCAAACGATGTTTCGATAGAAGACGACACAAAATTTGCGTATATACTACGTATATAACATAATTTCAAAATATCGAATATATGTGTTTTTTCAATTGATTTTTGCTTTCAAGTTTATTTTGGCCTTAATAAGAGGAATTTCAACCAACTTTGGCAAAAAGAAAAATCGATTAGTTGTAATTTTTGATGAAAATTAATTTTGTGATCGTCATCATTATATTTTTTAAATATTTTCATCTTGCATTTCATCATAATATTAAATTTCATTTTTTTTTTTTTTTTGGTTTTTTATGTCTTTTCATACTCTACACCACTTGCGGTACATAAGGATATATTAAGGACTTGGCAAAGACCCACCTTTTTTAACCGCAGACAGACGGACACGCTTAAATCACATCACAATTTAATGCTTCCTTCTGGATGTTGTTTTGCTAGAAATGAATTTGAATGATATCACATAAAGAGACTTGGAGAGTAGAATACGAAAAGCTAAGTGTTTTAATTCTGCATTAATTGTGGTAGACGTCGAGACTTAGTGGATAAATTTTTCTCAGAAATACCTTCGATATCGGTATCAAATGAAACGAGCTGGCGAGTAGAATGCGATAAAGTGTGTTAATTATAAACTAATTATGGTGGATGTTTATTACATAAAGCTCTGGGGTCGTTTAGAAAAAATCGATTTCTTGGTCATTCAAATTTTAAGCGGTGGACATGCGAGATTCGGCCACCATCGAATATAACTTTCTTACTTGTTTATTTATTTATACCATTCAATTCAGAATCACTTCCTGAATCGATCTAAGGTTGTCTGTCCGTCTGTCCATTGTGTTTTCTTGCGCGCTTTCAACCTACAGGCCCGCAATTTTTGAGGACGAATTCTACTGATAATGGTTCGGATCCGACCTCTTCCAATATAAGGCCTCAGTTTTGAGAAGTGATTATATAAATAACTGCATTAAGCAAAGTTGTGTAAGGTATATAACTGTGGGCCGTATGCCGCTCTAGGGTTTTTACTTGTTCATTTATATGTACATTTACAGTTAATGGCGGTGTCTACCATAGTCATGTTAAAATGAACCCATTTTCAGGCCGATAATATATCTTCGTCTAAGGAGTCTACAAAATAGTTTTAAGCATTCCGTCTTGTTTGCCTTACGACAAATAAATATAAAACCCCAAAAAAGGGGGAAAAAATTAAATTTAAAATATAATATATAATATATAATA
>KK502808.1:132657-156465 GCA_000688735.1 Glossina austeni
TAACAACCAAAAAACACAGAAAGCAAAGGGGTTCACAGTTTTTATTGCATAAACGCGCGGGACGGTGTAGGCGTGTCCCTTGTCCAAATTTTTAAGTAATGTCTTCACTTTTGCGAACGATGGAATGTCTATACAGATATCACATAGTTGGGCAGACGGGCAAATGGACAGACGGACATGTGTGCAGCTGGTCAAGAATTTATATACTTTATAGGGTTTTTAAAGCTTCCTTATAAAGGTATTTTGAATAAAAAAATAAAGATTTGACACACTGCGTAGACAGGCTTGACAAATACCAGAGCATCGCTCATAGAATGTGCGTTGAAATTTGTGTAAATTTATCTGCTTTAGTTTGCGAATAATGAGTAAAAAATCTATTTTTTCCCCTTTGGAAAACAGAGGTGCTCTCAGTTTATGCGTCACTGTAGGCGATTCTTTCGACCTATTTGACCCATTTTCGTTACCAGCCCGCTTGTAAGAGCTGCCAATGTTTCTGCCAAATTTGAAGTCAATAGCTTAATTGTCGCGACCAGGAGAATGTGTACAACAGACGGACGGACGTTAATCAAAAATAAACCTTCTTTGTAAGACTTTCGAAACTTTCGTCTAGGCGTTGCAAACGTTTTGACAAAATGATTATACACCCCTGATCGTTCGGTTATGGGTATAAAAATTAATGTTTCGCTACTACTTTGTAATTTTGTAACTACTTTGTTTTCGAAAATTAAGAAAATAAAACCAAGCAGTTTTGCAAAAAGTCAAATCATATCGAAAAATTAATAAAGAGAAAACGAAATTTAACCTCAATATACAAAAGAAAAAGAATTTTTTTTGAAATATTAAACAATAATATATAGAAATGAAAGAGCTATTGGAGCATTCCGAGAAGTCGATGGGCGTCCTTTGCCGCGAACAGTGGCGGGAGAGCATCGCAGAAAGACGAAAAGCAGACAGAGCGCAACAATTTTGCATGCAACGAAACTGTTCACTCCTTAATGAACTCTGGACAAGTACACAGCGGAAAAGAAATCGATCAACCATGGCCATATCAAACTGGTGGACTGAGCTATTTTTTTCGCAAGAAGGGATTGAGATGAACAATGCAATGGAAACTTAATTTTAATAATAAAAAACTTGATTCATTCATCATTTTTGTTTGCCTTTCCGTAGGAGTTGTTGAGTTTTAATGGACTTAAGCCAATAAGAAATGGTACGTGTATGTTCAGATTGTAGATAATTAATAAATCGGTGGCGATATATACATTGTAAGGGGCAAAGTCGCCAGGCTTGGCATGGTTCTATACGTAGGTTTAAGATTATTTTCTTATGTTGTTGTTCTACACCTATGTTGATCAAGTAAAGTTGGTTCGATGTTTTTTGCTTTCATATATATATATATGCCATTAGTTAAAGGCGGCAGGCCTAGAGTTGTCTGCCGCATTGTAAAACTGTAAAACTGTAGGGGCTCGGAACGTCAATTCGAGATAAGTCAGCTGAGATATTTCGCATGTGACTAAATCACCGATTGACAACGTCTATCCGATCGAGTGAAGGGTTAGATGAGAAGAAGATTGGGTATCCGTTTCCCTTATCCTGTTGAACCGTCAGGCAATTAACGTCTCTTATAAAATTCCCTAATCATCCTCAGGTAACATACACATAGAGAAACCGAAAAGGTAAAATTGACAGAATTATCTGTCCGAACTGATTGACTCATAAATAAAGGCGATCAGTCAAAATCAATATAAAAATGAAATAATTTTCCAGATTCGAAGAGAATGTTTAACAAATTCTATTATAGTGCTTAATCTCTGGCCGTTTGAGTGTTGAGGGCAATGAAAAGGCTGATTGTCTAGCCAACAAGGGAGCCCGAGAGGCCATGATAGGTCCTGAACCCGTCTTTGGCGCACCAAGAAGCCACATTAATAGGCTGGTGTCGTAATAGGCGTAGAATAAATCGGATTGCCGTTGGAAGCAATGTGCAGGACAACGGCAGGCAACGAAAATTCATCAAATCTTTCCGTATGATACATAAACTACGGGAACGAAGAAATAGCGATGTACGTTTAGTCACCGGCTTCTACACGGATAATAATTCCCTCAGGTACCATCTGAAAAACATAGGTATGTTCGATACCGATTCATGCAGATTCTGCCAAGCGACGAGCGAACATCATCACATTCTGTGAGTGTGAGACCACCTGCAATAACAAACACCATTTGCTTGGCGGCCACGGTATGATGCTCTGATCCAAAGAATGTGGCGGGCTCCATAAAAAACCTAAAAGTGGAGGGCTAGGTGCGTGAGAGTGTACAATGGACTTTCTAGGTCGCGGTTCTGTTACGCTCATTAAACGCAAGATTATAAAATCTTTGCAGTGTATTTAAAAATTCTCTACAATTTGCATACAAAACGCAATCTATTGCTTTGTCAAAGGCGGGCATCTCTATACACCCTTCACTTTAGGGGGGAAAAAAGTGTATATCTCTGAAAATAATATCTCTGAATTAGTTTCGCTTTTTTCTTTTATTAATTTTTCAAATTATTTTATTTTAAAAATGAAAAATATTTGAAAAAATGCAAACTTTTTATTATTAGTTACCAAATAAATTGGATGCCATTACTCGCTTATCATGGCAAGACAAATGAACCACATCACCGTTTGGATAGCGTACAAAAACGCTTTGATTAGTGAAACGCTTCCTACATTCGGGACATACACTGAATTCATTGATTTCGAAACTAATATTCTGTTGATCACGTATCAGTCCTTCGACACGTGATATTTCCGCGGTCAGTAAAGCCTTTTTCATCTCCAAATGATGACTCTCCGCCATTTGTGTACGCAACACTGTATCCAGATAATTTTGTAAACGATGCAATGGCATATCTTTCGGTAAAAACTAAAATCAATATAATATATATATATATATATATATATATATACATATATTACATATATATATAGTTGAATGTAAAATATTAAAAAATGTAAAACTTACTGGCCAGATCTTACAAGGATCAATCCTGATGGCATATTTATTCAATAGATCCACAACTACGTCATGATTTGGTTTTAAGAAATCTTTATGCAATTCTACACCTTCGTAGGGCGGTTGATCAAGCGGACTTAAGATTGTCTTTAATAATGTAAAGAAAATATCTTGATCATCTTCGTAGTGCGTTTCACAATATTCTGCCGCCTTTTTCACATTACCCAATATTTGTATGTAGATGGCTAAAACTTTTTCATGTTTCTTTAAGCGGCCCAATATTAGAGCTCTCTCTTCCAGCATCGTATTCGTGGGGAAATCTTTTAATACTACATCGGGTGAATAGTTATGCGATATTTTTAATAAATTATACAATTTCGTACGATATTTATTCAAAGTTTCCATTTTCTCAGTTTTATCTTCACATTCTTCTTCTTTCTCTAATTCTTTCATTAGCTGTTGCACTTTTTCAAGATACTGCTTGATTAGAACGTTATGTAAAAATGTATTATTATCATGCCAAACATTAATCACATGCTCCAGATAGGGTATAACCAATAGTTTATGACGTGTTAGCAGAAAATCTAACACACTTGCTCTCGGTAGATTTTCTACTTCAATAAAATCTTCCGTATATATACGTAGACCTTGTTCGGGATCAGCCTTCAAAACCCAATCGGAAAATTCTAAAATTAATTGCAAATGGGAGGAGCCCAATTGTTGCAGATAACGTATCGTACGTTCATGGCCGTACAAGCTGGAGCCCTCTTTAATCGCTTGACCTTGCAACAAATCTAATGCCTTGCGATGTTTGCCGTTCGTTTGATATAATATAATCAATTCGGACATTTTGTCATGTTTTTTTAAAGTTTTCTCCGATTCTTCCAAATGACATTGATTTAAACGCAAGAGTGGAGCAATCAACGAATCATTAGTTTGCAAATAACACTTAAGAAGAGTGGTATCGATAATTGATAGCAACGATTTCGAGCTACTTTTCGTATCGCGTAGTTTGACAACTTCCTTTTGACGGGCCAAAGCCAAAAATTCAATTAAAGCTAAAATTGCATTTTCCAAGTCTTTATCTTCTAACTGAGGCATCGGAAACGTGGGTACTGTAGCGTCAAAACTATCCTTCGCTGTCGGCTTGGCCTGATCGTGCAATAAATTAGGAAATAAACGTATAACATCGTACGGATCCGCTGACGCTTTAGCAAATTCAGTCATGGCTGATGAAAATTGCTTAAGTGCAAATAATTCTTTCGCATAACGCATATGTATTTGTCGGATTATATCAGATTTAAGAGCATCCGGTTCATCAGAAATGTGCTAAAAATAAATATAAAAAAATCGAAAATTAATTATTGTCTTAACACATTCGCGACGGATGATGCCCAATGTCGTCATTTAAGATTTTCCCTCGGGTGCGGATGACGCTTTATGTCGTCATTGAAGTTATCGTTTAATAATTCTTTAAAAAAGTAATTTTTCAAATTCAAATTGCGTTCTGGCATACGTTTCTAACATTAGAGATCTCTTACATTTGCAATTTGGTCATGTACCGGTTGTGGGTGTGGCTCTGTACTAATTGTGTACATGCTTTTTTTCTTTTTTCCTTCTTATTTGTTTTATTATACTTATACTAAGTTTTAATAATAATTAATTTAAGATTTACTTTAAGAGTCATTTGAACTCGACTGTCATTTGTTTTAGTCGAGTTCCTGTATAAGTAGAATAAATAAATAAATAAATCGTTAATGTAGTAACAGTAAAAACTACGGTAAAAACAAATTACAAAATATAAACTATTACAGTAACGAAGTAAAAAAAAGATAGAAAATAAAAAGAGATGAGGTAGAAGCCAAATATGTTTATAATTATAATAAATAATTAAAATATTTTGAAGTATAATTTCAAACCCTCATTTTTGTGTATAAACAAGTCCTATGGTCCCTTCTTTAAAATTTCATACAGAAATATTAATTACATAAAAAGTTATAGCAATCTTTCTAAACCTATGCGCGATTGTAGCAATTGACAAAAAACGGCCCCGTACGCACAATAAGCACAGCCAGCAACGCCGCGTCGCGAATGTGTTAAGCTTTTTTTCCCCCAAAAATATTATGATCCTTTAAGTACTCTTTAGTTCTTTTCATGCATAACTACGAACATGGGCCTAATAAATAAATAAGTTTTAGAATCATTGTCAGGTTAAAACTTATTATTCGGTTACACTCATGTGTCTAAACCCTTGAGGCTTCAAAATCCAATCCGATATGATTTTCACCAATTATATTAAGCAGTCGTTGGTAATAAGCATGGATTCATTTAATATCAGCAATTCTCGAAGATTCGGAAGTCGAGGCTATATGGCTGCAAAACTCTGCGTGCGTTGTTGCTCTTGCTTTCGCACATTGTTCAAATCTATGACGTCTTCTTTATTGAAAGATGGCGTTTTGGTACTTTCAGAAAGTATCCATGCTTCTCCAACTGATACATGCGTATTTAAGTCATATAGACGTACATATATATAATGGATGGTATAAAAGGTTTCCACGTTTTTTGCGACTACAAGGTGTTGATGATCTCGAGGAACACTTACCTCATTGTCCCAATCGACCATGTGCTTAAAAAAGGTGACATTTCACTTTATATTTTTTGTGAACATAGCTTTCTAACGCCTTCCTTGCTTATGTAGAAACTTATATAGATTTGAAAGTGGGTGAAATGTCTGAAGAAATACGCTATCCGATGCCTTTTTACTATCAAAAAGGAAAAAGCGCTGCAAAAACATGCTCAAAAATTTGTAAAGTGTAAGGCGAGAACGCTGTGAGTGAACAAAGGACACAGGAATGCCCTGCTCGATTCCGTTCCGAAAATTTCGATATCCAAGTTGCAGCTCCCTCTGGTCAGCCCATCATTGAAAGAAATAGGGGAGGCACTGAACATCAATTACATGACAGTTTCGAATCATTCGTGCTCAAAAGAGCAGGCTACAAAAACAAACTCAAAATAAGACAAAAAAGAACCGCGGAGACCTTTTATATCACCGATTATATATGTATGCATATAAATTGTTTTCCCATTAGAGACAATAACTTTTGTTACTTTCCCCATCTTTTGATATAACGTTTATTTGTAATCTTTTTAAATAGACTGTAAACTATATATGTAATCCAGAAAAAAAATATATATGTTTATATAATATCATATCAAGATGACAAAAATAAGAGAGAATATTGTCTCTAATGGGAGCAATATAACGATATAGATATGATGTTTAAAAAAATAAAAAGAATTGAAAGAATAAAATTAAATTAATTTGTAAATGGAAGATCCAGTATATGATGTCTTTTCAATTTTCTTATTTCATTGGATTCATCTAGAAGAAATATTGCCAAGGGATTTACGCGTTTCCTCAGTCTGACAAGATATTTTGAGAAAATGCGTTAATTTTGAGGGAAAATAATTTTTCAATGCTTTTAGCATGTGAGGCTTACAGTTTCTTGCAGACGTCCGTCAAAGAACGTGTATCTGGAGTGTTTGACGAAATCGAAAACATTGTTGCTTGTTCTGGACCTAACTTCCACCTTCTTTTAACTCCAATAATCTTTAATTTGCCAATGGAAGAGCCCAGAGAGGTCGTATATATAGATTGAGTAACTTTTGGGCTTCTATTTCCGTATCAACTATTGCTTTCTTTCTTATTCTTTTAGAAATCAAAAATTATGAAAAACGCTTGGTCCAAATTAAACCTTTTAAAATTATTTTTAACATATATTCAAGATATTACATCAACCTTTGTGTTAAGAAGGCGAGCAGATGAATATTTTGGAACTGATCAAGACAAAAATTTACAATTGGCTCAGCATAGCTACGATTTGTTCTCATTAGGCTTCCAACGTGCTCCTAACATATGCATTTCATTTTTACCAGTAGTTTTTATGTTGCTTTTGATTACAGATTTAAATCAGTCAGTTTGCTGAGTTAAAAAACTCCGCAGTTTAGTGTTTGAAAAAGAGAATTTCAATCTTACCGTTAATTCGATCGCCAAACCAAATTTTTTTTGCTGTAATAATTGATGCCTTTGTATGGAAATATCCACTAATCGGATGCACCATAATTCGGATATGGCGGCCGCAAATATGGTGCCAGGAGCAGAGCGTACCAAATGTTTTGTCTTGTTTAATTCAGGTATGGACTGCACTAAAGTATCCTTACTAATACCACTACTTTCCAAATAGCGTATCTCCAGACCATTAGTTACACGACCCACCACAAAAGGTGCATCCCATACCAAAGCTAGTAATGGACTTGACCAGGCCATAGGTTTTAAAGCGGGTTTCGTATCTGTTGACGCAACGTCTACAGACCCTTGAACTTTAGATTTATCATCTTTCTTAATCAAATATTCATTAGGATCAATGGCTACTAGGTATTCATCCTTGGATACACCTAACATGTTATTCTTTAGCAAACACATGCAAGGATCAATACTGTAAGAAGAAGAGGTCACAATAAGATCATGTTTTTCTGTCTTGTTATATTTGATCTGGAGAATAAATGGAAATATATATGTATATATGTCAGTAGAGAGTTATACGCAACGAATACAATATTTACTCACGTTGTATATAACATATTCATCTTTATATCCCACACATATCAAATCTTCTACCCAGCACAATGCTTTTGGTATATCTTTCAAGTCAATACTGAAGTCGGGTGAGGCCAGGAGGTTTAATTTCCAATAGAAGAATTGCAGGCGCCTTTTAATTGCACAGCACACTCTTATAACTGTAGCCGTTTCACCGGTGGTCGATTTCGTGGTCTGCAAATATTGATTTTATCAATATTTCTTCAATACGAGTGAAGTTGTATTATTACCTTAACATCCTTTGTAAATAAACTGCAGCCTTTTGTAAATTGTGAATTATGTATAAAGGTGAAGTTATTTTCCTTGCGGCTTATATCACAAACATGTATCATCGCATCTGTTAGGACAAAGAGTAAATTCTCCTCGGCTATTACTTCCATTTGAGTAATGGCCTTCTTACTAAAGTTCTTATTAAACATTAACATGTCCACAGCGCCATTTTCATCCACGGAATACATAATTAGCTGCCCACTACGAGTGCCCAAAATGACATTGTTGTCTTTTGATTTAGTATATGTAGAAATTCTAGTTAATTGCAACATTTTTCATTGTCTTCATTTTTCCAGCTTACCATAACCCGCTATGGACTCTATATGTACACCTTGTTTTAATATGGAATGTATCTGATAAGCTTGATGCATTTTCGAGCTTATTTTCTAGATTTTTTATTTTGGTTTGATCCCGGTCTTGGCAAACACAAAAATTATTAATTTAGTTTGCAAAAACTTCAGCTGATGTCAATATTTTGCAATCAGCTGTATTTCTCTCACTGTGGCATTGCCAGCTTCTATTCTAGTTGCCGTAAAACGTTGGTGTATAATTAAACATAATCAATTTAACTATTTAAAAGAAAGATTTTCAAAGAAGAGGAGTTTTTTGCAAAGTCTTGGTAGCTAATTTTTGATTGGCAAAAACGCCATCAACTTGAAAATTTGTTATTTGCAAATACTGACAAAGGTATTTGATATCAAACTGGCAGTGTTTGTTGCTAGGATTTTTAAACTCTTTGATTACATTTAAATCATTTTAATCTAAAAATAAAAATATATAATACATATGTTGTGTGTGTGTGTGTGATGCAGTATTTAGTCTTAATAGACCTACAATAAATTAGGTTGGCCTGGCAGCTCTATGTAATAGCTGATTTGAGACAAACAACAAGTATTTAGAAATGATAAACAAACCAGCAGCTGATTCCTTAAAAAAACATCTAATAACAACAAAATAATTCACTTATTATTTATCAGAAACTACGTATTGTTAATTATAACATTCGTTTGGTTTTGAGTTGAGAATGAAGCGGAAAAATGAAATTATCTTTAAAATGCGGAAAATTTAAAGCGCAATGTGTACACATTATGAAAAACAAAAAATGCAAATGAAATTAAAACCGAGGGTAAAATTTAATCTTATCTTTGTTGTTTGTGAATCAGTAACAATTGTGATACGAGCGGAGTTTTAATGCTTTGTTCTTCGTTATAACAAAAGATTAGTTTGAAACTGTGATATGAGATATTTTTTTTTAAATTAAAAAACAACAAATTCGGAAAAAATGGTGGAAAATTATTTACTTTTACTAACGTCTAAGGATAGAGAAGCCGTACAGGTAAAAGTATTTATAATATTTCTTTATTAAATGAACAAAATCAAAACGTTTTCCTTTTTTAAATGTATTGTTTTTTGCAGAATTATCTACAGCGCTTGACCTCGAATGATTCGGCTGTGATGAAGTATCAAAAATTGCTAATAGATATTTTAAAAGAAAATCCCTATCCGGTAATAGAACTGCTTTTATTGAATTGGTCAACCCACAAAGAGCAAATAAAGTCTATATTACTTCAAGCATTGGAACAGCTATTGGAAGATGTCTTGGCGAAGAAATGTTTAGATAAATTTCTCATATATTTCATAGAATCACCGGCCGAAATATTTGAAAATTTGTCAGAGAATTCTGAAAACAATTTAAAATGTATATTATTGGAAGCTTCAAGGAAAAGCGAATTTTATCTATGCTTATTAAGTCGCAAAGACGAAAATTTAATCTCTGATATCGTGAAACTTCTTAAAGACACAATATGGCAAAATTATCAACAACCTTTGCCCTCAGCTGAATATATTTTATATCAAGCTATGGAAAAGAAAACACATTTTATTACATTAATCATCAAGAATTTGAATGAATTTAAACATTTACCGAATGAGTTACGCTTTCAATTTTTGATTTTACGATTAATAGATAAATTTTCAAATTATAACCAAGAATTAGCCGAAATAATCAGTCTTATGCCATTAATCGACGAATTGGATTTGAGTAAATTACCAGAAGATTATCAACCTGTTTATGAACATTTTTTCAAAAAATTCGAAATCTTATTAAATATATGCAACTTTATACAAAGGCAAGCTGAATGCCGCGATTTTATGCAAATTCGAAATGTATTGGAAACGAATAGTATCTTGGAAATGATTGTAAAATGGCGTTTAAAAGGATCTTATGCCGAATTGAAGAATTTTTTAGTAAAGGCCTATGAAAGAGAAAATAATTCTTTGTTAGATAAAGAATTAAATATCTTCAATTATTATTACTGTTTAACAATAATTTACGATCTGATAACTGACACTGCCACCAATGAAAAAGAAAAAGATCTATTTACCAGAAAAGTGCAATTATTAACAGTCTTCTTAAGGCAGCAAAAAGATTTGGAAAGTCTTTGCCAATTACTAGATGATATAACTCAAATGGTATTTTTACGCTATGACGTGATGAATACGGAATCAATTACGATACAAAAAAACAATCGAAAAAGTTCAGATACATCTTATACGGATGGCGATGATGAACATATTGATAAACCGTATAAACGCGCTCTAAAATCAATATCTAAGCAAACAAGTGGGAATTTTTTATGCCGTGGTAAAGTTTTATATCAAATTTTCAATTTTCTTAAATTATTTATTACCAAAAAACTCCATAGCGACTTTTATAAAATGGCTTCCAAAGAATTGCAAAAACGTTTCCAAAATATTTTAGATTATATCAATAACATTTTGTGGAAATATGATATTGTAGAGAATCTACAACAAGGTTTAAATAATGCAAACAAAGCAAAACTGGGCGTATTGCAGTTGAGAGAGGAAAAAATCCTTCAATTAATAAAACCTCATAAGATTGAAATGGAAAAAGACACTAGCGATGAAGATGATGGAGACAATCAGATCTTTGAGAACTCTCAGTCACATTATTTTAGTAGGGTATCGAGACGTAAGGCTAATAAAAAGCATCGTCGCGCAACCTTTAGTGGTACGATTAATACTCATACCGAAGATGCCCTTACACTAAAGCAATCTCGAGCTCGGGCTAAAACATTGGTTAATACTTTATTAAGTAATGGTGATGAGAAATTTAAGTCAGCAACCAAGTTCAACGTCAATCTAATAATGGAACGCAGCATTATCCCTAAGATATTAGGAACACCCGAACAACTGGTTATAACAGCTATGTCTTTGAAAAATTTCAACGAAGCCAAACGGATAATTGAAGTAAGTATTACAGTTTTAAAACATATTCAAGTCAGGTATAATATGCAAAAGCAAGGATTAACATACATTTCTTACGAAATACAAACAAATAAATATAATAATTTGTTTAAGAATTCATAAAAAAGCTATAAAATAATTGAAATAAATAAAGTTATCTTCATTCTCTTAGGTTAGATCACTTCGTTCCTTCAATCCATTTTCTTCCTTTTTCATTAGTCCACAGCGCTTATAACAGTGTTATTATTATCCATTAGTGGATAAGTCTCTCGAAGATGATAATGCATTATCTTAGGCTCATCCCATATGACATTTGCACAAATCAAGTTTAGTAAATGCGGCAAACTAAAAATCAGGCCATTACAGATCTTAAAAGAGAAAGGGAAAGAAGGGAAAGAAGAAGTTTTAGCAAGTTATGGTTATTAGTTGAATGGTTGACAATTTTAAGACGATAGCTTATTGTCTTAACATTTACGTATGTCTGGGAAAATTGTAAACTTTTATAACCAAGAAATGAAACCTCTTCATGGGACATAATCGGTTTATTAGCATATTTTTGCAATCGGTTGATGCTAAAAATATTTCGATATGATTTTCCTAATTGCGGATAAACTTGTTAAACTAAAAACCAAGCAGGAACACTATAGTGGAGCAGGCTCACCGTTAAATACCATACACTACCCTACAATTATTCACATACCGACTTTTCAAAATAAGGTGTTATACAGCGAGTGATCGAAACAGTCGTTCGATTTAAATCATTTTTAATAGCTTTCACCCTTGGATCAAAACTCGTCGTTCCATCAAATTTCATTGAAATTTTTTAAATGTTGCGACCTTTCGGTTGACTATAAGACTACAAAACGGATAGACGGACGGATAAACACAAACTTATTTAGAATCACTTCTGAATTGATTGGTATAATAAAAGGTGGATTTATCTGGATGCTGCACACAACCTAAAATACTCTTGTACCCTTGTAGTGGTATAGAGTGTGACAATCAAAAATCTTACAGTAAGCCAGGACAAACAGTTTAATATCCCCTTTCACTTGTTTAATAGTTATTCAGTTACATAGAAAGAGGTCGAACAAGTGGTTCAAGCCGAGCCGAGCATTTCCATTAGGCCATGTTTAATTCAAAACACGCCGGTGTACCAAATATTGTCAAACATTGCCAAACATTGCCCTTAGGTTGAACAGAATACTACAAAAAGGCCGGACGGACGGGCAGTAAGCTAGGTGTAATAAAAGGTGAGACAAGTCTCAAGTCCTTCTGGGTACTTTGTGCATCTACGAAAACTTAATATATCATTGGACAACAAGTGACGTAGGGTATAAAAAACAAAAAAAAAAGAATAGTCACATAGCTTCTCCCAGACACTTGCTCCTTAGTTATCTATTCATTTGCGTGTATATTCATTTTGACCAAACGTTGACACTATCGAGAAGGACAGTTGAGAGATCATATAAACGATTCTATTAGTTTCAAATTTGATATCGATATATCTGTCCGTCCGTCCACCGTCTCTCAGTGGTAAAAATTCCCCTTGACCCGAAAATTTTGCAAAAACCGTGGAAGTTCTTCCACGCTGGATGGCATTCGAACCGGTCGGAATCGGTTAAAGAATACGTCAGTAAGTGACAAAACCTTGGTTCCGTCAACTTCAACAAATAAAATAATAGAAATTCCTCATTCTATACATACACTATGGGTCATCCTACAGTATCGGCGCGAAAATAAGAAAAATGTCCATCAAATATTGGAAATATTAGAAGGTAAATATGAAACGCGCTGCCACCGTCGAATATAATTTTCTTACTTATTTTATTTATATTTGAGGTTATGTTCGTCATTTCTTCTCTAATTTATTTTAAACTAATAATTTGTCGGCGGCGGTCTACTCTTTTATTATCGATCGTTATACACGATTCAACTGCGTTTGCCATTTACACCAATTAACCGCTATCTTGTACGTATCTCTGTCAACGACTTCGCCGACGTTGCCATATTTTCGCTCGAGGTTTTTGACAACACGATAGGTCTCGATAGCGGGACATGTCAAGCAGTTGGCGAAGAACATTCGTTATACTAAAGGATGTTCGAGATGGAGGACTTTATCAAACGGACCTATGCCATTAATTTAAATTTTTGATACTTGAAAATTCGAATGTTCGGCTTCCAACTGGAACATGGTCTGTGTTTCGTACCTTCGATTTTTGAGGGAAAAAATATGCATCATGTAGAACTCGTGTGGTTCTTTTCCAGATTCCTCTATGCTGCTAATCAAAGTCATTTCAATCTGTGCGAGGGAAATGTGAAGAAATTAAGACTACTACCGAGACTTTTGCACGCAGGCACAATATTATTCTAATTTCTTGTCACTTGAGCCTAACAAATCGTATAGAAATTTGGATTAAAATTCTGAAATAAGTTGGATCACAAAATGATTACCAAACAGACCCATTTAAATCAGTCGAAACTTTTGGATGCAAACCCAATATTGTTTTAGTTATTTGCTTTCATACGTTTTATAGTCACGGGAACAGAGTAGAATGTCTGGAATGCAGAGGGTATGCCTTTTTATTAGAAAGTAAATTAATATTGGCTTAGATTAAGCACTTAATTGAAATCTCGATGAAAAAAGTTTTGAAATTTTCGTACTGTACTTTGAAAAATTGAAATACATAACCTCAAACATAAACTCAAACATAGCCTCAAAGAAGAAAAAAAAACTCATAAGTAATATACAGATAATAACTTGGCGAATGACAAACGATAAATCTTTTAAAGAAATTTTAAGAAAGCATAGTGAACAGATAGAATTAGTTAAAGTTACTCAAGAAATTCTTTTTCTTGTTCGTTTACATTCATTACTTTTTTTTTAATTTTAGAATTTCAACTTGCAAACTACTTCTTTAAATATTGATATTAATCATGTCGAGCAACAACAACAAATTAGACAAAAATTACTCGCCATATATGAGAGTTATCAAGAAACCGAGCAACATTTGGAAAAAATGGCTGAACCAACGACGGTAGAACAAATTCGAAGTGTGGCAGCTAAAGGTTTCGAAGTATCAAAGATCATAAGTATTATTGATCAATTTGCTCAGGCGCAACGGATACAACAGCCCGATTATGTTAAGCAATTATTAAGCAAACATAAACATAACCTGCAATATCGATTTTTGCAACAATTCGACGTAGCAAACTTACATGCCATTATAATTTGTGATTTGGTGTTAACTTTACCCTTGAATCGTGATATAACCACTAGCGTTTTAATGATAATAAAGCGTCGACAAACGGTTACAAGTTACTTCCTCGAAGATGCCTTAAACGAATCGTCACAATTCGGTCCTCTAAAGCTATTGGAAAATCTTTGTGATTGTTTGCGTTTGTTGCCACAGAAAAATTTAAAAGATCTCTTATCGAATAATACGTATTCATTAAGGCCTCATTTAGTTGCGAAGGAATTGGAACGTGAAGAAATTTTCAAAGAAGTCTTCCATAAGGAAAGTGCACAGTTGCAACAAATCGATGACTTGATGTCTTTAGCTCCTCAATTTCAGAAATTAAACTCAAAATTTAAATATCATCAGCGTTTCAGTGCGTACATGAATCATCTAAATCGCTTAGTCAAGCTACGATATCCGAATAATGATCATCGAATAGATGACTTATTAAAAATTGATCCTTGCGATATTATCGGGGATT
Source organism: Glossina austeni (assembly GCA_000688735.1). Classification (NCBI taxonomy): domain Eukaryota; kingdom Metazoa; phylum Arthropoda; class Insecta; order Diptera; family Glossinidae; genus Glossina; species Glossina austeni. The sequence goes on from KK502808.1 coordinate 147,566, forward strand.
TGATATTTGTTTGTAATCTAACACCATTGGAAATTGAGAATAATGTTTTCGCTTTAAATCTCAATTTAGTTCATATTATTGCTTTAAATATTTGCCCCGAAATTGTAGATCGAAAGCGAATCGAATCCAAGCGTTCTTTACCATCATCACAAAAACTGGAAACTATTTACAATTATATCAGTCATCATAACACTTTGTTGTCGTTCCTATTAAAGGCGATTAATCACCCAACCGCCGATCATTTCACAAATTCCGAAGTTTTAAGACGATTTTTGAATTTATCGGAAATTGAAAAATTATCAATACTTTACGATGGCAATAAAGTAATAACCGCTTTGCGTTCAGATCATATCAATGAGAAATTATTAGATGGAACGATTTCAAAGTTAGAACAAATGGAATTAATGGAATTGGAAATGGGTTTACAAGGTAAATATTACAAAACTTTTCCATCCAATTGACTTTGAGCTTGTAAAACATCCGATTAATTTTTAGAAATAAAAATAAAAAAATCAAAACGTTTAGATGATTTAATTCTCCAACTAATCGCAGAAGATCCGAAAAATATTTATCTCGCCACGAAAGTTTCGGATATTGAATTGCGAGCTCAACTTATACAGGATAATTTTACGAAAATTGCTACAACACGACTGGCGAAGGAGTTAATCGAAACAACTTTACAACATCGTAATGCCGAATTGAAAATACCGCCCATGCTACGCGATCAGTTAGAGGTTACCTTAGCGGATATAACAATCTACGCAAAAGTATCGGAAGTAATGCAATTTGAAACGTGGCCGCAAGCTTACGACTTTGGCTTAAAAACTCCGAATACGATACTTGGACGCTTGCTGCATTTACATCTCTACTCGTTATGCTATGAGTGGTGTAAAGTTGTGAAATTAGCTGCGAATTTCAAAGCTCAACATAAGGCCTTTCTATCAGCTCTCTTGGAAGCTTTATTAACTCTTACCGATCGCAATGCGGACGACGATGATAACAATGACGACAATAATGATGATGACGTTGATGGGGCAGGCATTAAACGTGGTGAAAAAGAAAAGAAAGCAAATAATTTTCAATACTTACTCTGGATCGTAGAGACATTTCCCACGAATATATGCTTAGAGTTCTGGGCGACTAACAAAGACAAATTGCGTTCTTTATATTTATTAAATTACGCTGTCACTTATATGGAAAAATATGATGTGAACGGTTCGGAAAATTATCGTAATTATCAAATATCTTTATTAATATTTGGACATTTAATGCCCAGAGTACGTCAAGAATTTTGGAATTTAATCAAGTTTCCTTTATTAATAATTGAACAGTTGATAATGAATACCAAGTTTGAATTGCTTAATAAAATATTGCAAACGGTTCGCAAAGAGCTTAAACCCCCAGAAAGAGTTAACGAAGCAAAGGCTACAACAAGTAGTTTATGTCCCTTTTGCTTTGACAAGCATGGACATATCTACGATATACGTTCTAAATTGGATCATAAAACGCCGTTTCAGTTGGGCGCATCGAACGAGGGCATTAATACCACAGCATTTATTTTATTGAATTTCAATTTATATCAAACCGATCATCTGATCACTAACGATTGCATAGACTTACTGTTGCGGATATATGCTACTAAAGCTTTAGATTATCATGTATTCGATGTTAATTCAAATTCAGAACCTTGCTCCCAAAGCACTACCGACACACAGCAATCATTGGATTCGTTATGTGGAGCCTTTCAAATGCCCAAGCATGCCCCCAATCGTTTGGAATGGGTGCGTGACGAAGACGCTTCGCATTGCATGTGTTGCCGTCGCGCGGCATTTACTATGCTTATGCGTCGTCATCATTGCCGTCGTTGCGGTCGTGTGGTATGCTTTGCTTGTTCCACACAACGCATGCGTATACCCGAAATTTACGAGGACGTTGAAGTGCGTATTTGTAATGATTGTTACCGCTGCTCGGAGGATATAAATCAACGTAAAGCTTGTCGTAATTCAACCGAAGATGTTGTTAATATACCGGTAAAGGTCCGGCAACCATTTATAGAACGTTTTAAATGGAAATTAAGTGGCAATATAACTCACGATAAGCTGTTACGCGAGGAATTCTGTTACGAACATTCGCCTAGTGTGGCATTGTGTCTATCAATATTGGAATATCATGAGGATAAACAAAAGGCTGTGAATCTCTTGCTATATCATTGTCGTAAGCTGGAAAACTTAATGATACCCAATCCGGAAGTCGATTACGAATTGGTGGCGAAAATGATGAACTGTTTAGCTGTAGCTGCTAAGGTATGTCATTTAATTATTTTATTTATTTTTTCTTGTATGAGTGGCTAGTTAGGGGATGTCCCTTTTACGAACGGGCACGTTGGTGATAAGTGTAGGATGAAGAAAGGAAGTAGTGTTTATGTAAACGTAGAACTTAAAAATGCTACCCTCAGGTAGGGTGGAAAAGACCACTGCAGGTAGCTGGTCCCAAAGGCAGACAGTACACTTAAAGAACGACGGGTCTTGGTAGCGTGTTGTGCGATATCCAGGTAACTTCAAGACTAGTGGGTGAGAACGCGAAGAAGGCCGTGTAGTCTTTTTACAATACTTAGTTGGTGGACAAATCTCTTTTATTTCTGCGGAACTCTTTCTCTGGGTATATGTTCACATAAGCACTAAACAGCCCACATTATACCGAAGCCCGAGAATATCGAGAGCTTTGGACAAACTTCCGTTTGTCGTTGTTCTTGAGCGAGTGAGCCTTTCGCTGCGCGCTGTGGAGAACTTCCAACGTTTGCTGGCTCCCGCCAACACGTCCGGGTTACGCTCTAATTTTTGGCCGGAAATTGTCTGCTGTGAAATATTTTTTGCACCGCTTTGAAAAACTGAAGTCCTTAAGCCCTTCAATGCGTCTTTGTACACTTCGAGCATGTGTACAACATGTGTTCAAAGAATACCGTTTTGCATTCTCATGCCCAGAATAGGGTGGTCCAAATTATCCTATTTATCTGATCCAAATCACTACGTAAGGGGGGTCGTTTATGAACACCAGGATGAGAAAAGAAAAAAGAACAGAGACTTTTCCTACATCTGCACATGTTATTGCGATCGTGCAGATGTTATCTAATAAACGATCACTGAGCACTGAATCGAAGTGTCAGTGAATATGAATCGAATGAATACTGCATATATATACATTCAAAATATATATATATTCAAAATATAAGTTCTTTCATTACCTACCATTTCACAGTACATCATGTAGCAGGCACACTATTGCCTTACACTTTGCTCTAAAGTCTTATAGTTTTCGCTCATATTAGTTTTTCTTATCAAACGGCGACTCGCGAAATTAAATTAAGTCAAATATTTCGACCCAAAGTCCAAATGCCAAAGTTCATTTCAGTTCAAGGCTCTTAAGAGCTTTACCAACCTATAGGTTTTATAACGGGGAGTTATAACTCTTATAACGGGATTCACAATGAATTGTTTTTGTATATTTATCTCAAGGTTCGCGGTGCCCCTGCTGAGGTGGAAACGATACTTGAGCATTCCGAAATTATAATATCGGTAGTGCAAAATGGCTGTGAATCTTTAATACCGCGCGATCCTTTAAACTTACGTAAATTAGCCGACTCTCTATTGCAAGCTGAACGTTGGGATTTAGCCTTAGAGGTGCACTTAAAATGTGGTTTCCCTACAGCCGGTGTAATGGCTGCCCACGGTTTAAGTTGCTTAAAAGCCGGTTGTTTCGATACGGGTAAGTTATACACTCTTTTTAAAGTGCTTTGAGTACTGTTTCGATTCTTTTTTTTACACTAACAAATATGTTGTATTAGAACTCGAACATATCTATCCGTACGATCGTAACATTTTCAAAATAACGCGTAACTGTAATGAATTATTTAAAGAAAAAGTTTTTTATACAAGAAAAATGAGTTGATTTGAATTTTGAATATGTCTCGGCAGAATAGGTCTTCTCATTAAAACTATTTTTGCAACCATTCCCAATAGATCCAGCTTTTATTATATTATATCGATCATTTTCTAAATCGATCTAAGTCTCTCTGATGTCTGGCTGATGTTTTTATGCTTAAGCTGCAGGTCCAAGGACGAACGCTGTTGCTTGTGATTTGATTCGGTCCACTTTTCGACCACTCCCCATATAATGCCCTATTGTAAAAAGTCGTTGTATGAAATTTTCAAAATTTTTTGCCAAAATTCATTGTATTTCGACATTCTAAATTAGTGTGAAAACTTTGGATCGGCTGGGGGAACGCCCCCTCATAAAACGAAAGCTGAAGTTCAGAAGGTTTGATTTTTGTTGCGAAGTATTGGATAAAAAACTAACTGTACCAAATTTTAGGCTTTCTCGTCCTATTTTCTGGATCCTATTCTAGTAAAAATTTTCACGAAAAGTGACCCTTTGTGTGGTGGTTTAGGGTACTCAATTGCCGACTGTGCCCGAGCATAATGTTTTAATTTTGTTTTTTTTTTTACTTTATATATGCAGCGCGGGAGAAGTTTTTGCATTGTATGACCAAATTAACAGACACTACCTTCAATACAACAATTTGTAAATATATTTTTGGCTCTCTGATGAAAGCGGTTAACAATAATAGCCAATCGTCTGATATACCATTTATAAAGCGACCACAACATGGGCCGCCATTATTGCGTGAGATTTTAAAACTGATTGAATCGTTGCCGTTATCGAAACCGCAACCGGAAACTTTGCAGCGGGCTTCGATAATACGCAATTCCAGCTCATCGTTAGTGTCTTTATTGTCGTTAAAGCGTAAAGATAATTTTGTTAAACGCATTCCCGAGCCAGCTTTAAATATTTTAAATACATTATCGAATTTGAAGCGGATTACTAAAGGTCAATATTCATTATACGATTCTTCGATCGGCAATCGTCAGCAGATATTGAAACAATCGCGTTGTTTCGACGAATGTTTATATTACGTTCTCACTTATGGATCCCATGCGGATATTGTACAATTTCTTATGAAACATGATGAACTTAAATACGCTTTAAATTATTATCTTATACAAAAATTGGAATCTGAGATATTCGTACAATTCATTTATATGGAATCGTTAAAGAGCGGACAAGTATCGCAGCTTATAAAGCAATTGCAAGAATACGATGAACGCTTAATAATATGGCGACCTACGCTGTTGCATACCTGTCGTTGCTTGGAAACGCAAAAAATGTATAATTCGTTATATCAATTGCAAATACTATTACAGGATCCGATCAGAGCATCCATGACTTGTGTCAAATTTTATACAATGAACTGCGATAGTTTTCAACAGCAGCATGGCAATGCTCAGCATTTGCGCAACGCTCACTTACACTTGCAAAGCGAGCTGGAATTAATGCAATGGGAAAATATTAATGCGGATTCCATCAGATCATCGAAATCGATTAACTCAAATCGACGCTCGAGTGTGTCCAGTAATAGTTCAACACCTTGCAGCGGTAATAATTTTTTCCTACAAATGGATGCCCGATCTTTGAATGCTCACATCAATACAATACTAAGGCAATTGGATGTGGCAAAGTTTTTAGCTAAATGCGAAATGGAGAATTGCAAAGAAGATGCGAGCGGTGCCGGCGGTGGTGGTCTTATAACTGAGAAAATACTTAAAAAGGTTAGTGATATAAGATAAAACGAGTTGCATTTAAATTAAAGTATTTTCTCGATCCGTCTCCTTAGTGCTGGAGGAGATGGCGAAAAGTAATTGTAGCAACTATAGGGCACAGCGAAAGTTATGCATACAACATACATATGTCTTACTTATTTACAAGCTAAGCTAGAAGCTTTAGCTTATCGGCTTGTCCTTCCGAAACTACTATTACGCTTAGTCCCACGGAGTAATTGTACCTTTGCACAGCCTACCGTGCTTGTGATTAAGCTTGTGTGGATGTATACTATTCCCAGAAGCGCTTTATTATACCGATCGAGTCAGAAAGTCATTCAAAATCACTCTAAGCTTGTCTGTCCGCCTTATAAAAAGAAGTAATGCAGGGTTTATGGTATGTTTACTTGCTCTTAGATAAGCTGTCAGTTCCTTCCTTTTTTTTGGTACTACGGGCTCAACTTTAGCAGAAACCTTAAAAGTTCTTATAATCAGGTCGGTATTGAAAATAGTCCACGCACTGAACTTGTCAACCTCCGAAAAGAAATCAGCCGGAAATTCACATGGCGTTAGAAAAATGTGAAAAATATGAACAATGAATAATGCCTTGCATTCTTCTTAACACTCTTTTGGAATAAGCTTTTTTTCATACTCTATAACCATTTGTGGTACAAGGGCGTGTTAAGTTTGCATGCACCACCGAAACGACTTGAGTTAAAAACGCTTTCAATTAAAAACACTTTCAATTAAAAACACTTTCTGCAATATGTCTGTTCGTCTTGTTCTGTTGTATTTAACCTACAGGTTGCCATTTTTAAGACATTTTGATTAAATTCTTATCTTTCGATTTGTTTGCGTCCAAGTATGAATACGTTATTGAAAATCCCAAAATCGTTGTAGGAATAACCGAATTGACAATGATTTGATATAGATCCACCGTTTATTATACCGATCGATTTAAAAATAAAAACACTTCCAGAAGCATGTCTGTCCGTCGGTCCCTCTTGCTTTCTTGTATTCAACCTACAGGCCGCCATTTTTATGACAAGGTAAGAGAATTGACTGCATACAATGTAAATGCTTAAGAGCCGGTTCGTGATCTTATTGCCTTTCTGCACAGAATATGTGAGAAAATCTTTCTGAATAAAAAAAATTTTTTTTTTGAAATTTCTAATTAAATATTTTTAGATACGTCTCGAATCGTCAAAAACCTTGCCGACTTTATTTGATAACACTCCCGAAAAAGTCCAAATTTGTTTATTAATATTATTATGCGGGAAAAATATTGAGGAAGGCTTTGGTTTAGTTTACCGGTAAGTAAATCATTTGATTTCTAATCTTTTAGATTTCTTATCTTATCGCAAAATTAATCTTTTGATTAATTAATTCTTAGAATAATCCAAGATTACAAATTGACATCTTTGAAAATATTTGCGAGTGCAGCGAAATATTTAGCTCGTAATCAGCGTCTCGCTGAAGTCGATAACCTATTAAGTTGCATTACTAGCAATAATGGCGTCAGCAGTCAGGATATCGATGAAATATTAATTGTAGCCATTAATTCGGCGATAAATACCCATGAATCCGATGTTAAAACGATGCTCGATAATTTAACTAAACGGATACATAGCATCGAATTGCGCATATCTTCGCATATATTCATTGGTCAATTGAAATCCGCCTACTTGTTAGCCAATAAATATGAACGTCTGGGGGATATAAGAAAAATTTTACGTCAAGCTGAGGCCACTAATCAAATTCATATAAAAAAATTGTGTGAGAAGAAATTACAAATGTCGTGTACACAGCAACAACAGCAACAACAGCAACAGCAGCAAACTTGATAAGGGCTGCTATGCACGTACGAGTTGAAAAGGATTACATTGAGCAACTTTTATGATTTACTTTATGGAATTTTTTGTCCAATTTCTTGCAATATTGTTATACATATATATATATATTTAAAAATTATTTCAAATTAATATCTTATTGAAAAATTTTATATTTGAAAATTTTATATTTAATGTAATGTAATTATGTAATTATTGCAATTAGTAAATAAATCTACATTTGTTTTGGTTCTGCAAAGGCCGGATAAATTTCTATTAATTGTTTTGATCTATCAATGGAATTATTTCTATGATCGCATATTAGTAGTCCTTAACTATATTAGTTTTGAACGTTATTCGGACGCCGATTTATTTTTGAAAGTTATTGAAAAACGTTAAAGGAAACCTGTCAGCCCGATTAGCCCGATAGTTGCCCTTCGACTAGATTAAATTGTATTCGTAACAGACAAAAAATGGAAAATGGAAAAGTAAGAAAATCATATCGATCGTGGCCAAACCTTTCATTGCGGTCAGCAACAGAACAATAAAAGGTAACGAACTAAATTTTTATCGTCGATTAATATTGAATGGGCGCAGTTGACTTTTTTCTACCCCTCACCGAAAGATGAGGGTATATAATGTTTGCAACGTCCAGAAGGAAGTATCAGAAATCAACAAAATATACATATTCTTAATCAGCATCAAATTCTAAATTGATCTAAGCATGCCCGCCTCTCCGTCTGCGCAATGGCTATTGTAAACGTCCTCCTTGCCGCACAAATGAAGCTATCGACTTCAATTCATTCGGTTAAAGGACACGCCTACAACGTTCCAACACCTATGCGACAAAAATTGTGACCCTCTTTGCTTACCTTGTTTTTTGCTTATTACTCATAAGGTACAATACACACCATATAAGTTTCCATTATTAAAATTAAACTCGATGGGTACCAAATATTTTATAATTATGACCGTTTACCACAAAAAAAGGCAAAAGAAGTAAAATAACAAAATTCTTATACTCTATTTACAAAATAAAGGTTTCAACTATGCTTACCACCAATACTACAAAGATACGCAAACAGACAGATGGACAGACGAAGAGACTGACATGTTTAGGTACATTCAAGAGTTGTAACTGGCCAAGGATTTGTATACTTTATGGTTCTTTTGAAGCTTGTTTCCCGGTATTATGTAAGTGTGAATATTGGGTAGGCGTGATCAATTTTTTCCATTTTTATGCGCAAATGCCACAGAATATGCATTCAAATTTTTATACATTTATCCCCTATATGTGTAATAAGCAAAAAGTTTAATTGATTTCTTTTGAAAAATATAGGTGTTTTCAGTTTACATATGGCTATGGATATGTCCTTTCACCGATCTAGTTCATTTTCAATACCAACCTGTTTGCAAGAAC
>KK502808.1:156565-159065 GCA_000688735.1 Glossina austeni
GTTCTTGCAAACAGGTTGGTATTGAAAATGAACTAGATCGGTGAAAGGACATATCCATAGCCATATGTAAACTGAAAACACCTATATTTTTCAAAAGAAATCAATTAAACTTTTTGCTTATTACACATATAGGGGATAAATGTATAAAAATTTGAATGCATATTCTGTGGCATTTGCGCATAAAAATGGAAAAAATTGATCACGCCTACCCAATATTCACACTTACATAATACCGGGAAACAAGCTTCAAAAGAACCATAAAGTATACAAATCCTTGGCCAGTTACAACTCTTGAATGTACCTAAACATGTCAGTCTCTTCGTCTGTCCATCTGTCTGTTTGCGTATCTTTGTAGTATTGGTGGTAAGCATAGTTGAAACCTTTATTTTGTAAATAGAGTATAAGAATTTTGTTATTTTACTTCTTTTGCCTTTTTTTGTGGTAAACGGTCATAATTATAAAATATTTGGTACCCATCGAGTTTAATTTTAATAATGGAAACTTATATGGTGTGTATTGTACCTTATGAGTAATAAGCAAAAAGTTTAATTGATTTCTTTTGAAAAATATAGGTGTTTTCAGTTTACATATGGCTATGGATATGTCCTTTCACCGATCTAGTTCATTTTCAATACCAACCTGTTTGCAAGAACTTCCACTGTTTCTGCCAAATTTGAAGCTGGTAGCTCCATTGTTGGGGGCAGGAGAATATTTACAACAGACCGACGGACGGACATGCTTAAATCTATTCAGAATTTGATGCTGATGAAGAATATATATAATTTATAAAGTCTCTGATGCTTTCTTCTGGACGTTGCAAACATGCATATGTAGGCAAGCATGCCTATTAAGTGCAAACACTTGAGTTGAATATGGGCAAGAAATACAGTTCATAAAACTATAGAATATAGAATATTCTACTACACTGTATACTATCCTACACAATGGACTTTAGAGTGGGGATACGAGTATGCATAGCGAATTTAATTTTAAAAAATTTGCAACAACAAACTAAGCATTTACATAATTTTTTCTAATGTCTTCTTTCATCCATTTCTTTATTTAATTTTCTCTTGTTTTATTAACTGTCAATGACGGTAACCCTTTCGTAAAATACAAGTATTTATGAACGATGAACATTTTGATTTGACCATCGGGAATGCATTCGTTGATTGAAGTCCTTTTCAGACGCAGGTTTCACAAACCCATTCTCGATCTTTCAGCATCGCCCCCAGGCGATGATCGCTTACTATCCATGAGCCTCCAAACTATAAGCTCACATCGGTTCAATGACAACTAAACTACATCGCTGCATTGTCGCTCTCCTAAATTCCGTCAAGCACGTTGCCTTTGATGATCGCTTACTATCCATGAGCCTCCAAACTATAAGCTCACACCGGTTCAATGACAACTAAACTACATCGCTGCATTGTCGCTCTCCTAAATTCCGTCAAGCACGTTGCCTTTGAAATTTATTTCAAAGTTTTTAAAAAAAAATTTCGCGATAAATGTTGAAAAATTCACAGCAATATATATATATATGTATATATATATATCGTGAGTTAGGTTTTATTTGGACATAAGCAGCATCTGGAAACTGCACGAAGACCTTCTCCAATATCTTTCGGTTTTGGAACTCCTAGTGCACACGAGTGCTCAGTCAGCTTCTTTCGTTTGAGGTCCGCGATGAGCGCAATATATGCTCCCATACTTAATGACATTCTCTATGTCACTCATATACACGGACATTTTTTTCAACCATATGCATGTTTCTTCTGCGTGCAATATAACGCGTCCCTCCCTTCATGGCTGGCGTGGTTCCCTTCTCCCAAATTCCAATTGTGGTTCCAGTGTACGAATCCGGAACTTTTTTTTCTTTCGACGTCTCAATGTTATGGTCGTCTTCAGAAGTTATTGCATTACCGGTCTCTCTCTTCATTATATTCGAAATTTCGAAACAGTTCTCTTCCCGAAAATCCTTTACCTTTGAACGAACAAAATTTAAGTGTGAATTTTTTCAGATTTTTTACAAAACCAAAAATTCTTTATCGACTAAACTTGACATTTAAGTCAAGTTGACATTCAAGTAAAAAATTTGAATTCGGTCATGACCGAATTTTTTATACCCTTCATCGTAATCCTAAGAAAAAGGAAAAGAACTAAATTTATCAGATTAAGAGTAAAAATTTCCTTGGTTTGTGTGTGTTTTACTTTATGAGTAACAAGCAAAGAACACGGAAAGCAAAGGGGTTCACAATTTATGTTGCATAAGCGTGGGAGCGTTGTAGGCGTGCCTTTTAACCTCCTCCTCCTCCTCTGAGTCATTTTTAAATTCTTTTGCAAATTTCTAAGCGATATTTTCATTTTTGCGCGCCAGGCAATGTTTATCACACATATCTAATAGGTAAGCAGACGGACAAATTGACAGACGGACATGTTTAGGTGCATTCCGAAGTTGAAACTGCTAAGAATTTATATACTTTGCGGGGTTTTGAAGATT
>KK502808.1:164065-224870 GCA_000688735.1 Glossina austeni
CACCCCCTGTTTTTTTATCTGCATTTCCATATTCCCTTAATCCTCTCTGGCTTATTGTTTGTGTACCTTTGCCCATTCCAGCTAGGAATCTCTTGATCGACGACCGAGTCATAGGCCAATAATGGTCCTTTCTAAACTTTCTTCTCTTTCACTCAAGGGACGCCTTCTATACTTATATTATATTGATGGTCAGGAAGAAGGGGACTAGCGGATGGCGAATAGCGAAATGCTCACGCATGTGTTATGCTTTTACCAATCGAGCCATTACTATCCACCAATCATACTTAAACTATGATTTATCATGCTAAGGATTGAACTCAGTTCCAATTCAGTACCAATTGATGCCAATTTGATAGTAAGAAAATTCATCGAAGGACTTAAACATTTCACGAAAAGTCCTTGGATTATTTACTAAATTTCCTTATATGGATGGAATAATGGAAACGAAGCAGTTAAAATATCCTGTCGATCTCCGAAAGATACCGTGCCAACTGGTTAATAAGCCTTCCTTGGCCATATTAAAAGAAAAAGCTTTAGTTTCTGGGCAACCTCCCCTAGGGGACACGTAACAGGAAAATTGGCGCTTAAGCCTCCAAGAAAAATTCACGCCGCCGATATTTTAAAAATACTTATAGAATTCGCTCAAAATCTTGAGGGATAAGTACGGTGATTGCAGAATTTCATGGAAACCCCGACAGAGCTTTGCCGCCAAAAAGGAATTGCTTACGTCATCTTCAAGATTTTAAAACCAAGTAATCGTAATAAAAATGAAAACAGAGTTTATTCCCTTTAAACCCTAAGCAAGCGGTAATGAGAACACAGCACTTAATGGTGTAAAGACTAAATAAACTTTTTTCTTGAAATATATCTATATCTATCTATCTATATCTATCTATATATCTATATCATTCATCATTAATTTTTCTCCTCTCTTTTCATCTCCTGAACACTTCTTTATCGCTAACTTACATCATAGACCATAAGTAATGGAAACAAACTTCCCGAAATTGGGCGGTCTTCTCGCCTTCAATTCGCTCAGAAAGTGAACAAAACAGAATAATGCAACTCTGCAATTTCTTTCAATCATTCAGCGAAATTCAAAGTGTACCAGCTCAGCTGTCATCTTCTCCGTAAGTTTTTAGAGTATTATGCCATACCGGCAAGCTGAAAGCAGTAAAATGGTTTCCTTGACAGGGTGGCAGGGCCCACAACTTATCACTCTTTTGAGACAAAGAAAGAGTAATGTTTTTTGCTTTCTATGTGCTTTCATTTGTACGTCTTTGTGCGGCTCCCCCTCTATGAAAGAAAGGAAAATTTTCTATAAATTGTTTCACTTGCAGAAAGGATAACTGTGTTTCCCAAACTGTTGAAAAGAAGGAGAGTAGCTTTATAGTTCTATTAGGAGTTGCCTTCGCAACAATGAAGTACAATTGGCATGGGAGAAGGTCAGCGCGAACCATTCTTTTGTTGCGTATCTCTTACGGTATCAGAGAAGTCGGCATTTGTAGCGATGGGTAAGTGTAACAGAAGCTGCTAGGAATTATAGGGTTTGTAAAAATTATGAAAAAGAAAAAGAAGCAGACGATGTTTAGCTAAATTTCAACGGCAGGAAATCCAAGCGATCATTGGAACACCAAATCTAACATACATCGCCGTCCATGAAAGAACTTCCCGAGTAGGTATTGAGCATAGCAGTATGCAGTCCTCTTTTTGAAGGGGGTTCCATTTCCAAGGCCAGCATAGACTTTGCATTCGGTGGCCTAAAGACCACCTGCAAGCAAGATGCCGGAGCACCATTTGGAAGTTGGCAGTCACGAAGTATTTCTCCCATAAGCTACATGTTAATCTCCAAATACTACACAGCTGCGCAGACAACCAGATAGACAGACGAACAGACGGATATGTTAAGTGGCATTCCAGACGGACATGCTTAAATCGTGTAATCAAGGATATACATACTTTGTAGAGCCTTTCATGCTTCCTTCTGGGCGTTGCAAACGTTTTGACAAAACGGTGATGGGTATAAAAATACGAAAGACCAGGAAAACAAGCGAAGAATAATAATAAGAAATTGTTGTAAAATCCGATGAGTCGCAATTGGTAACGAGATGAACGATAATCATTTTAATCATGATTTGGGATTAATGTCGGCTTTACGTTGAACCGAGGCCAAGTGATGTCAATAAATACTTTCTAGCTTATAACGCTCGCTTCATACATAGGTTGAAGAAATCTGACTTAAACTAAAATTTTTCTGAACCGTTGAGCTTTTTTGTATGGAATTGCAGGTAAATACCTTTCTTCAAATTGAAAAGTAGGCAAAGGGAGCGCTTACGATGGTAATGACGATGAGTAAACATAGAAATAGAAAAGCCAAGCATGCTCTATGGCGACGAAAGGGTGATGATTTCTTGAGTCAATAATTTACCAACTGCCGAAAAGATTTTGATTCTTCGGCTTCAATCGATTATAGGAAATTTATACTGAAAAAGATTAATAAGGGATCGTGTAATAAGTTCGCACATATTGATGTGCTTAAGATCTAATTCGCACAGGTAGGTGAGTAGGTAAGAAACGCGACAACCAAAACAGTCTTCGCGGACATAAATCTCAAGTGCGATGGACCTTGCTTTGCTTATAGCTATAGTGAGTGTTCAGTCGTTGAAGGCACGCAACTATTAGCTCCTCCTCCCCCCTCTTCGCTCTCCACTCTCTGTCTCTTCCCCTGCCTCACTTCTTTTTGACCCTCATCGTGTCACGAGAAAATAGGTCGAATTCCCTGAATAATTGATAAATTAAAAAAAAACAAAAATGGACCAAAAATAAACTCAGGAAACTTTTATTCATTTTTGGATCAAAACCAATTAGAATAAAGCAAAATCGTTTAATCTTCGCGAATTTTCTTCACTTTTATTCGCCTTTCAAACGAAAAAGAGATGACACATTACATACAATTTGAGAGGATTAGGTTAAAATTTCTCCCGCCCCTTACTTAGGTCACTAAGTTTATGTAATTAGCCGTTTCGACCTCTTGAAGATTTTATAGTTAATTTTTGATGCAAAAATTTTGCAAGCATCTTAATAGAGTGAAATTCTTTGAAATAATTTCTTAACAATATTAACTTGATTTACTTAATTCCATAACATTCTATAAGCATTCATATATACGAATGTATATGTGCAAAGGATAGTATAATTAACTAATTTGCCTATGCATGTGTGTATGTGCTGTGACAAATTGTAATTGAATTATAACACCTACGGACCAAACTATAAACATAGTAAACTATAACAGTTATGAAGATAATCTCAAGCAGCACTCAAGATATGCACTACTCTTGCCATCTAACTAACTAACTAACTAACTAACTTAAACACAAAAGGTGTAAGTAGTATGATAAGCTGCATGCAACAGCATCTGCACGTGTGTAGGTGTGGATGCATGAGTTTTAGTGAATCTTTGTGGTGATCTCTTCTAAGGACATTCATAGCAAATCAACAATTAAACCGTAGTAACGATTGCGGTCTTAACTCCTAAGTTGTTTAAACGTTTACTAATGCATACCAACGTCTATGCGTTATAATTACGTAGAATGGATATGTACATCTATATATATATATAAATATATATATTATTAATTGGATTGCAAATGCGGAAAGTAGGTTTTATGAGAAACATCTGAATATTTTAACGAGACAGGAGACGAATACCGATATAAATGTGCTGGACCTTTTCAACCATAACTGTTAGTTTATTAGAAATTCGCAAGAGTTTAGCAAAACAATAAAAATAATTGCAGGCTAGTAAACGATAAGATTTAACAAATGCATTGACAATTGACAACAACATAGAAAAAATTGCTCAACAACTTCAACAAACTTAAAATTATTTGGAAGGCATTTTGCAATTTCACACTTCAGTCTATTAGCAATTAGGGCGTTTGCTCCCATTACCCGTCGCTTAGCCTTCAATGGGTATCGTCTGGACCTTCAATTTCAATACAAGCCTTGATTTTAAACAAGTAAGAACATTATAGTCGGACAAGGCCGGCCATTAAATACCCTACCCTGCACAATTCTTGTCTAGTGTCTAACACAATTCTTATTATACCCATCACCGAAGACTGAGAGCGATGAGAAGGATGTCAAAACGTTTGCAACGCCAAAAAGAGAGCATCAAAGACCCCACAAAGTGCATGTATTCTTGCTCAGCGACAAATCCTAAATCGATTTAAGCGTGTCGATCTGTCTGTCTGTCTGTAATGTCTGTTGTAAATATTCTCGTGACCGTGAACACGAAGCCGTCGACTTCAAATTTGGCAGAAATAGTGGAAGTTCCTGCACGCAGTTTGCCGTTGAAAATGGGCCAAATCGGTCGAAAGACACGCTCACAGCCCCACGTAAACTGTGAATACCTCTGTGTTTCAACGGGAATGAAAAATTGGTTTTTGCTCGTTACCCATGAACTCTAGCAAATAAATGTACAAAAATTTGGACACATATTCTAAGGGCGCGGCTGTAGCATTTGTGCGCAGAAATGGAATAAATTTACCACGCCTACCCAATATTGTAGTCTACCAAAATTGAATTATTTTTTCAATATCTTTATAACGCGCAGAAACAAGTTTCAAAGACAACATAAAGTACATAAATTCTTGGCCACTTGCAAATCTCATCAATCAGTTCGTCTGTTTATCTGTCTTTTTGTGAAAGGTTGTAGTACTGGTGGTGAAAATTCTCCCGTTAGCGGAAATAAAGATATCGCCCACAAATTTGCAAAAGAGTTTGGAATTGACCTAAACTTTTCAAAGTTCACGCCTACCACGCCCGCATGCCTTTACGACATAAACTTTCATTTTGAAAATGGAAAAAATCAACTGCGGCCACCCCATACTATAGAGTATAAGAATATTGTTCTTTTACTTCTTGTTCTCTTGTCTTTTTTTGGGCTAAGCGGTGATGGGTATAAAAGATTCGGTTCTGACCGAATTTAATTTTCTTACTTGCTTTTGTATGAAATTACTAAACTTAGAACTTTCCGATCCGACTGACTGGCCGAGTAGGCAAGAGTCTCGACTAGCAATTCAATGGTCGTGGGTTCAAATCTCAAGTGCAGTAGAGTTTTTAATAATAATAATAATAATAATAATAATAATATTAATAAAAAAAAAATAAATAAATAAAAGCCGAAAGCCGAAAGCCTTAGATGCTAGTGCTTTAAGACTTTAGTCTTAAAATTTATTCTCTAGCTAAATTTATATAATAATAATAATAGAATTTTGTATTCCACAAATCAATTTTCACGAGAATCCCTATTAGGGTATTATCCAAAAAATAGGCCGATATAGTCCAAATTTGGCACAGTTAATTTCTTTATCTTAAATTACTATTACGATATAATTTTCATCATCAAGCTTTGAAAATTAGGCCCTTTTGCCGCATGAACTTCAGTTGAAAGGAGGTTCAAAAAACTTCCTCAATCGGTTCAAAGTTTTCATACCAATTTAGAATGCTGAAATACTACTACTTTGCCACTTTTGCCGAGATATTTTGAAAATTGAAATAGAACGTTACAGGCGGAGGGATCGAAAAAGTGGATCGATGGAAATCGTTTTCAATAACGGTCGTTCGTGGATCAAAGCACGTCAATGTACCAAATTTCATCAAAATGTCTCAAAACTGGTTTACAAGTTTACATGGACAGGCGGGCAGACAGGCTAAAATGTGGGTCTGCCTGCTTGTTACCTACGTCCCCACTAAATTCATATCCCCTGTACCACAGGTGGTGTAGGGTATAAATTTGATTCAAGGAAATTCACTGTGACGGCTTTGAGTAATGATCAGAGAGAGAGAGAGAGAGAGAGAGAGAGAGAGAGAGAGAGAGAGAGAGAGGGGGGGACGCGAGATGAACACAAAAAACTTTATTGGATTTGCTTTAGATTTGCATGAGAATTTTCAGGAACATTGTTTAAGCATACACTGAATGAAAAATTCGCGGATCGGCGGATCAAACGATTTTATTTTTTTGAATTTTTTTTTAATAAAAAAAGTTCAAGCGATTATTTACTAGTTCTTGTATTAAAACATAAACGATATTTATATCCTTTTTTTAAGAAGGACGTCGTTCGGAAATATCTTTGTTTAGCTAAATTTATTTCCCCTAGGAACAACAACACACGCACATCAAGTGGTAAAATATGTAATATATAGAATTTTTGATTAATTCTTGTTTGTGAGAAAAACCGCCTTTGGGGTTTTTCGAGCGCAATTTTGCTAAGTGTAAGAAGAGCCGTACATTAAATGAAAACCAGAATTTGGAATTTCGTGATTGTTGTTGTTGTTGAGAGTTGTAGATAGAGTAGAGGAAAGGAAGTGACTATTGACTTTGAATATGATTTTTTAGATCTGTTTAGCTTTCCTGTTTGTAGCCTAAATCACTTATAGTGTATAAGGGCATATAAAGTTTGTGCGCGTGTGTACGCAAGGCTCAGAAGGACTTGGGGACAGACCCACATTTTGTTATATCGCTCGATTCAAAGTCACTTTTTGAAACGATGTAAGCTTCCATGTCCATCTGTTCGTTCGTTCGTCTGTCCGTCTACTGGTATCTTGGCGAAATTTCGCTGCACTGACATGTTGTTTGGCTTAAAAGCGAACGCCAGCAGCGAAAATGGTGCAAACCTATTCACTTTTTCGCCCTATTTTGAAAAGTCGTTATACGAGTAACTTTATTATGGGAAGTAATGTAAGGTATTTGATGGTGGACTGTGTCCCATTGTGGCTTCTTTTACTTCTTTGCAATTTAGAAAAAAATCTTAAACATGGAGCAAAGAGAGCGAAAGCAAAACTACGCATAGTAACAGCAAGAGCTCTCCCTCTCATTGCGAACTCATCGTTCTAGTCTTTCGATTACTGGTTTATGTGAAACAAAGCACAAAGCTTTAAAGGGACCCTGAAACAATGAGTTGAACGTTTTCTATTTGATTGCTTATTTTAAAACAATTGACGTAGCCTTGAAATGATGAGCAAGGTTGGAACTTATTTACTTGTATAAAAGAATTTGAGTCAGCAAGTAACCATCTTCTACAGAAATCGGATAATCTCGACATGCGAGGAGACACAGAAAATGCAAGTAAAACGATATGAAAAAACATGGCGTATAAGTGATCAGATTAGACAGCAGTACATATATGAAAATCTCTTGTTCAGAAATGATTTTTTTTCTTTTTTTTTTATCCCTTACTAACTATAGAACGTAAGTACCGTAATTTGTGCATTCAGGTATAAGATTTTCATTTTCTGTTGTTGAAAGGATAAGTTAACCAATCAAATTTGTGCTCTTCTTTCTATGTCTTTATTACCTTTACAAATCATCCTTATTCGAAACATCCGTCGACATGGAATTGTACTCAGCTAGAGCCGTCAACAATGAAAATTGTCACAGATAAAAAAAAGAAAAAGATGTGAAAAATTCTAGTTGTGTTGTCTATGTTTAATAAAATTAAAACAAGTCAGAACGTTATGGTCGGGCAAGGCCGACTATTAGATACCCTATATCACTTCGTTTAATGCAGTTTTTCACTCGTTTTGATAATAATACACTTAAAGTTACGCATTAAAATTATGCATGCAAAGTCATACTTCTCATGAAAGTTCGCATCTTAAACGAATCTTTATACGCGATGTTATTCAAAATTTACACCTACGTTGTTCAAATTCTCTAAGACTGATTTCTATGTCAATATACTATTAGGAACTAATTTTCACTATGAAATATTAAAACCTATATCTTCAGTTTTCGTAGCATCGGCTACATGAGAGGGAGTTTCAAAAAATTGCCCCAGCCGAGCCAAAGTTTTCACACCAATTTTGGATGTGAAAATATTATATTTAGCCACTTTTTTTGAAAACAGCCATTTTTTTCTATATAAGACTTTTCAAAATATAGTGGGCATGGATCGATGTAAAGCATTTTCACTACCGTTCGTTCTTTGGTCAAAGCACGTCAGTGTACCAAATTTCATCAAAATTTTGCTACATGGACAGACATCAGGTGGACAGAGGGACAGATGGGCTTAGATCGATTCAGAAAATGATTCTAAATCAATCGGTATAATAATAGGTGGGAATATTTTAAGCCCTTCTGCGTGTTACATAGTGTGGGTTATAAAAACAAAACATAATACAAAGGTCACTACATAAGAAATCTTAAAGATACGATGTAGATCTATATCGCTATGCAATTAAGGGTTAACGATGATAACTGTAATTTTAAAAAAATTCCAACCTCACCCACAGAGGCGGCCAAGAGCCTCAATTAGTTCGAAAAGTCCGTTTTCCCCTCGACAATTCGTTGAGGTATACTTTATAAAGCCGACGGGCTGCAAATACTCGGGACTCCGGCATTCTAAGTCGCTACATTCCATTGTTGATGAAATACAAGAGATTGATTGAAAAGAACCATGAGTGCGCGTCACTTTTCTTGAAAGCTGAAGCAATTGAGAAAATAATGCAAAATATGCTCATCTAAAAGTAGCTTATCAGACACAGGAGACAATGATTTCTATGAACATTTGATGGAATCCTTGTACGTGTCACTTAACTGTCATGCAACCGATCAGTTCTTAGCTTATCAGCCATAGTAGACAATGATTTCTATCAACATTTGATGGAATCGTTGTAGGTGCGGGGAACCAAATTCACTTAACTGTCATGCAACCGATCAGTTGTTAGTTAATAATAGTTAATAATGGTTAAGGGGAATCGGTAGGGGAAATGTGGTATCAAAATTCCTCCTAAGGCATTTGTTGTTGTGATTTTTTCTTACTTATTTCAATTAATCCAAAATTTTTGTATTCCATGAAGTTTTCTCTTTTTTTTTTTTTGATTTTATGTCATTAAAGTTAATTTTAGTATTTTTCATTTATTTCTTTAATTTTGTTAAATGAAGAGAAACTTCTTCTTCTTCCTTTTGTTTAGTTTTAAGAATAAAAAATAAATAAATAAAATAAATAAATAATTTCTTATATGCCGTCGGTTATATTATCTAGCGCATCTGTTAACACTTGCGAAATCTCAACACATGCGTTCATATTGTATTCAATAAGCTTTTGTTTCTCTATATGTTTTCCGCCGATTATATGAATGCGTGTTATCACAAGCAAATTACTATTACAACTGAAATGCATTTAAAATTCTTTCCGTTTCCGTGATAGTAATGCAAGTACGCTTACATAGCCCAGGCATACATACGTACATACATTCATGGCCTGTTATTTTCAAAAATTCGTTTTTTTAAGGGTGGTTACGTTGATTGTTTCTCATACGTTTTAAACTAAAACTTTGTTACTCTCCGCATGAAAATGTTTTTGTTTTTGCTTTTTTCTCGAAATTTTTTTCTTTTTTTGATTTTTGTTGATTTTTGTACTCTTTATGACAACAATTATAAAAACATAATTAAAACGTTAGCATTTTAATGCCTGGAGTATGAGATAATACCCTGATGTGCAGCCTCATCTCATCCTCCAAGAGAGCGAGAGAGAGAGAGAGAGAGAGAGAGCGGGTGCGGAAACCAGATTTAATGATCCATTAAAAGCGTGAGAGGAAAGTCGAACAAAAAATGGAGTTAAAATGTTATACAAATAATCTGTTCTTTATTTTTTTTTTATTTTTTTTTTTTTGTACTTAAATGTATGATAAGCTAAAGAGTGTGGTCTTGTTTATTTTTTTCTTTTCTTTTGATTATTATTATTATTATTTTTTATTGTTTTGCTTATAAAATGAGTGTATTTTAAAAAAAATTTTTTTTTATATCTCTTACCGAAGGATTAGGGGTACATTCATTTTGTCAAAAAGTTCGCAACGCACGGACGGAAGTTTCAGAGACCTCACAAAGTAGACTCTCAATCAGCATCAGCCTGTCTATCTGTCCGTCTTTTGTACACATTCTCTTGGCCGCAAAAATGAAGCTATTGACTTCAAATTTGGCAGAAACATTGGTAGCTCTTACAAGCGGGATGGTAAGGAAAATGACTCAAATAAGTCGAAAGACTCGCCTACAGTGCCACGTTAACTGAGAACACTTTTGTTTTCCAAAGGGGAAAAAAGTTGATTTTTTATTCGCAAATTAAAGCAGATAAATTTACACAAATTTGAACTTATATTCTATGAGCGATGCTCTGGTATTTGTATAAATGTGAGTTAAGCCTGTGTACATAATGAGTCAAAACTTAATTTTTTGACTCAAGATACCTTTATAAGCCAGCTTTAAAAACCCTATAAAATATATAAATTCTTGATTAGCTGCAAACATGTCCGTCTGTCCATTTGCCCGTCCGCCCAACTATGTGATATCTGTGTACCCATTCCATCGTTCGTGAAAATGAAGACATCGCTTAAAAACTTGCAAAAGAATTCAAAGATGACTCAAACCGTTCAACGGACACGCCTACACCGACCCCCACGTTTATGCAACAAAAACCGTGAACCCCTTTGCTTTCTGTGTTTTTTGCTTGTTACTCATAAAGTAAAACACACGCACCATATAAATTTCCACTTTTATTCTGAAAATAAAACAAGTGGGTCGCGCCAATTCCTTATTTTAGAGTAGGACAATTTAGTAATTTTTTTTATTGTTAAGATTTCATCATACACGTACGTGGCCATGAAATAAACGCCAAGTTTAGCCGATACAGAATTTTCAGTTCTGTGAAAATCACACTTAAATTTTATTCGTTCGAAGGTAGAGGACTTTCGGGAAGAAATCTGTTTCGAAATCGATAAATCGATAAAATCTTTTGTTTAGTACCCTCAGTATAAATCAAACGTCCTAACATCACCTGTAGGTTTTATTAAATAATTGCAGACTAATTGCTACCGAACTGCCATCAAAGGAATCGCAATAAAAGGCAGTAAAAGAAGATCAAAATGTACCATCCAAACGTGATGTAAGGGAGAGAGAGAGAGAGAGAGACTTCGAAAGAAAAGAAAGCTCCGGATCCTTACACTGGAACCACAAGTAAAATTTGGAGAGAAGGTAACCCCGTCAGTTCTGAAGGGGAGGGAGAGGCACACAGAAGAAAGATGCAATTTCCAGTGACAAGGTTTCTAAATACGTCCGAATAAAGCATAAATCCCGATATATATAAATATCGCTGTGAATTTTTGAACATTTGTCGCGACATTTTGTTTTAAAAATGTTTGACATTAAAATCAAGACTACATATAGTAGTAGATGTCTATATATTTCGGCAATAACTAATAATCGTGGATGCGACGCTGATGGGATACATACTAAGATAACATCTCCCGCAATCTGCAATCAATAAATCATTTGGCGATGAAACGAAGGAGGCGTTATATTGTACACAGAAGAAACATGCACAAGGTTGAAGAAAATGTGCCTGTGTATGAGTGACATGAAGAATGTATGGGAAGCATACAGTGCGCTCAAGTTTGCTTTGTGTAAGGATCTTAAACGAAAGCAATCTTTGGGATTTAAAAGCTGACTCAGCACTCCTGTGCTCTACAAAGTTGCAAGACCGAAGGACAATGGAGAAATTAAAGAAGGTTTTAGTGCAGTTTCGAGGGACAAGTTTGCCAAATAAAAGCTAACCCACGATATTTATATATATATATTGCCGTGAATTTTTCAACATTTTTCGCGAAATTTTGTTTTAAAAACTTTGACATAAATTTCAAAGGAAACGTGCTTGATGGAACTTAGAAGAGCGACAATGTAGCGATATGTAGTTCGGTTCATATTGAACCGATATGAGCTATAGTTTGGAGGGTCAACGATCATCGGCTGAGTGCGATGCTGAAAGATCGAGAATGGGTGGGCGAAACCTGCGTCTGAAAAGAACCTTCAATCAATGAAAGCATACCCGATGATCAAATCAAAATGTTTTTAGTCGATAAATATTGTATCTCTGTTGTAAATATAAGTTAATAAGACAGAAAATATTAAATAAATAAGAGAATAAACGAAAGAAGATACGCAAGAGACTTATGCAAATTATTGGATTCTTTTTGTTATTTTTTTAGGAACTCTATGCATACTCTACGCCAGTGATCGGCAATCGTTTTTGGCCGCAGGTCAAAATAAATCAAAATGTAAGACTATGTTCAGGCCAAAGATATTTTCGTATTAGTGAACAATAATGACGTGGAACTTGCGTCGCCCGATTATAGTCGCTTTAAGACGAACAACAAGTATCGGAATTTTCGGTTTTAATGTTTTATCATTTATTTTTATATGCTATACGTTATTTTCGGAACTAAAGTGGGCCACTTCATATTATCAAGTGGGTTAGTAGGTGACCCGCGCATGATAGGTTGCCGACTATGCTTTGCTATGCGCAATATTCTAAACTGTAACTTTTTATGAGCTGCATTTCTTAATAATGCTGTAGTTACCTGTAATGTCACTGAAAGAAAAAAATAGGAAAACGATATCCGGTCTTGGCCGAATCTTTTATATCCATTATCGACTAAAAGAAAAAGAAAAAACTAAAGTTCCACACTCATGCGTGGGCCTGGCTGATACTTCACAATTCTTGTGGAATAAATGTGAAAATTTCGTATTTTGTGTGTGTGTGTTGTATATTATGGGTAAAAGTCCGACTTTTTTTTCTGTATCTACTCTCTTCATGTCCTTTAATTTGATACCCAAGTAATGATATGGCTAAGAGAAGCCGAATTCTTCACTTTGTCAGGTTCGCCACAGTATTTTATTGTTTACCATAAGTTGATCACTTAGAACTTTTTATGGGCGTGGGCGATTTTTACTATTTTTATATATGAGTAATAGAATATTTCAGCTTTCTATTTTTCATTTGGCTAGAGAAACAGATTCGCGTTCAGTTTACCTTTTACTGCAGCTGTGTGCTTCATACAATTTACTCCATTTTCAATACCGACCTGTATGCAAAAACTTCCGATGTTTTTGTCAAATTTGAAGCCGATAGTCTCATTTTTGCGACCAGGGGAACGTATATTATATAAAGACAAACTGACTGACATGCTTAAATTGGTTTCGAATTGAATGCTGATCAAGAATATGTACGTTTTATAGTCTCTAAAGCCCTCCCTCTATATGTTGAATAGACTCTCATGTTTCGGTGACGGATATAAAACGAAAGAATTGAAAAGGAAAGAGAAAAAAATAATAGGAAAAAGAACATTTTGTTTCTTAAATTATTGCATTTAGTTAAAAAAAATTTTTCTCTAATTTATTTTTTTGTTAAATATATAAATTTTTTTACTTGTCCGTTTTAATTTTTTTTTTGCTTTTTTTAAACTTTTTTTTGAATTTAAAAACTGTTTTTTTTTTTGTTGTTTCATAACTAAAATTTTTTTTGTTTTAATTTTTAAAATGTTTTTGTTTTTATATTTTTATTTAAACTTTTACAATTTTTTTTTTGTTGTTTCATAACAAAAATTTTTTTTGTTTTAATCTTTACAACTTTTTTTTTGTCTTTTTTATTTTTTTTACTGGTTTTTTTTGACGCTTGTTCGTTTTTTGTCCGTTTCTCATTTTCCTATTTTTAAAAATTTGCTTTTAATTTAAACAAGTAAGAAAAGTATATTCGGTCGTGACGGATTCTTTTAGGCCCATCACCGTTATACTAAAAAAAATAAAGAAGGTAAAAGAACTGCATTTTTATAGTCTATAATGTCGATTGGGCGCGGCTGCTGTTTTTCTATTTTCAAAATAAAAGTTTTTATCACATAGGCGAGCGGGCGTTGTAGGCACGCACGTTGAAAAGTTGCACGGAAGAATGTTGAACACAGATACTGCACACACGGGCAGGCACACTGATGAACAGATAGACATGCTCATTTAAAGCTGGCCAAGAAAGCCTTATAAAGGTATTGAAAAAAAATAAATTAATTTTTGGTACACCATAATACTCGGCAAGTCTGACTAATTTTTTCCATTTGTGTACAAGTGCTACAGCGTCGCGGTTAGAATATGCGATCAGATTTTTATACATTTATCCCCTCAAGCCAAAGTTTGATTCCTTTTAAAAACACAGAGGTTGTTTCAGTTTACGTGTGGCTGTGGGCGTGTCCTTCCACCGATTTAGTCTATTTTCAATACCAACCTGTGCGCAAGACCATTCAATGGCTCTGCGAAGTCATCTGAAGTCAATAGCTTCAAATATGCGGCCAGGAGAACGTTTACGACAAACATTACACAGACGGACCGACGGTCAGGTGGACATGTTTAAATCGATTCAGAATTGTATGATCGAGATTCGACTATAGCAGTACAGTTTGTTTTCGCTAGCTCTTGCGTTAGTTGAGAGGAGATCTAAGGAAATCTAGTTTAGGGTACTTAGTCTATCAAAATAAATGTACGAAATATATAAACAAAAAAAAAAAAAGAGAATGTTATAACTAAATATTAAATATATGTATATAAAATCGACTAGATAAGTTAAAGCTAAACACTAAACTTTATGAGGACGTACGTACAAACAAATTGAGAAATGAGTACAACTTTGTCCTCCAATGGCATAGCATAAACATATATATATATATATATACATGATATACATATTAATGCGCTTTCTATATTAGTATGCTTGCATGAGTGTATATATTTGCTCTTTATTGTTGTAGACAACACATTTCAATCATCATTAAAGCTAATGTACCCACAAATATATATATATATATATATGATATATATATATATATAGGGGTTGCCGGGCTGGTTTCATACATAGTCGCTAAAGAGGACGGATACTGAATTGAAAGCAAATCAACTTTGTACTCGTTTATGAAAAAGAAAATACAAAAAAAAAAAAATCGTTAACATATTCCTGCAAACTCTCGTCATAACTGTTAAACAGAGACAAAAAGAGAGAAGAAATGAGATAATGCGCGTGTTTTTACATTTCTCTCAGTAAAATAATTACAAACCAAAGCAACGACACCGCTTGAAATTCTTATTGCATGCATAAGCATGCACTAATAAAATTCTTTCTTTAAGTTTCACCTGAGATTTGTTGAGCAAACTAAACTAAATATGTATGTAATTGTAAATGAATGATGGGATTTTTTCTTCTTGTTCTTTTTATTTTTTATTTTTTTTAAGTTTACCACAAGCCTTAATGTACCACTCTATTATGTTCTCGCTCTCTCTCTCTCTCTCTCTCTCTCTCTCTCTCTCTCTCTCTCTCTCTCTCTCTCTCTCTCTCTCTCTCTCTCTCTCTCTCTCTCTTAGTGTTTACATAATGTTAGGAAAGTGTTCATAACGTTGCAGGAAATATCGTATATTTTACGAGCCCATATGCGTTTGGATGTTAACAACAGCCGCCATTGTTATTTTCATCTTAAAATTTTTATAAACTTCGTAAATGTTTTTTAACGTTCAGGCTAACGACTCTAGTAATGGTAACGGAGATGAAGTTGTGCGTTCACATTCACATTATTTTGAACCCATAAACCCATAAAAAATTGTATATAAAAAAATAAATTTTTTCTTCTTTTATTGCTTCATTTTATCCCTGATAGTAGTGTAAAGAATTGAATGTGAAAGGGAAGAATAAAGGATTATATATATATACATATATATAAATAATAAAAATGATAAAGTATGTGTGGATTGGAGTGGGTGAAAACCTATAAAATTAGCTGCTCTGTCTACTATGATAATTTGTGGTAGTGCAAGCGACATTGTTTCTTTTACTTATTATGTATGCATGTATGTATGTATGTATTTATGTATGTATGTATGTACATGTATTGTAATGAATTATTACGTAAAGAATTTTATTCTGTAAATAGTTGTTAAATAAATAGTATTTTTTTAGCTCCTATAGCAGCTGATATTGTTTGCTTGCAAAGTAAATTATTTGCAGAGAAAAATGGAAGCGAGACCAATGATATCATCTGAACACTTCCACTATCGATACATGTAAGTATACTATAATTATTATTCTTTTTGTAATCCTGATATAAACATATTTAATCGAAGAATAATTTAGAGCTATGTCTATCCGTCTGTACTTCTTTTATCATAATTCTTGCAGACTTTCAATATAAACTCGAAGTTTAGCGCATATGGTTTTGATTGATCCTCCCGTAAGGGAATGATGTGCACGCAAACACACCTTCAAAATGCTTGCTCACCAGCACCGTTTACCATGTGGTGCGTAAGCGGCGTTTATACTAAACTCCGTACGCTCTGTGGCACCCTGTAATCCATTAATATGACTTTTCACGCTCCAAAGTTTAATACGAAAATGTTTGGAGTGAAACTTTTTTTCTCTTACGACCCAACGGCTTAAAAGAAGCACAAATGCGATGTGTTCGTCGTTTTTGGAAGAATACGTGGCACGTAAAACATATAAGGAATACTATATATTTTGCTTAACCTTTGATATATGGGACAAATGCAGTTACAACAGCCACTGTTTCGCAGTAGATCGAAAATCGTTAGAACCTCAAAGTGAAAGAGTAAAAGATAGGAGGGGACCGTGGCGGCGGTGGCCGCTCCGTAGTGCATTTGTCCCCAATCGGTAAGTGCTGCGCCTTTAACGACTAAGCACTGAATACAGTTATGACCAAAGTAAATTTTACCGCACTTGAGATTTGAACAAGTAAAGGCCGACCCGCTAGACGTCGGTCTTGCCCGCTAAGCTACTCATGCAGACTAATATCCATCTGCAGAAGACAAGTGTGCTTGCTTGCTGCAGTGTTTTAAACTTGCGCTTATGATAAGTTTAAAGTCCATTGGCCAGGTAGTGTAAAGGCCGTCGATAGCCATAGAAGTAATGTTCTCTGATTAATTGACAATTTTTGAGATATACGAATAGGAGATATCTCTTTCTCTCTCTCTCTCTCTATCTATCTATCTCTATCTATCTATCTGTCTATCTATCTCTCTACCTCTCCATCTCTCTCACTCCATCTATCTATCTATCTATCTATCTATCTATCTATCTATCTCTCTACCTCTCCATCTCTCTCTCTCTATCTATCTATCTATCTATCTATCTCTATCTCTCTCTAAGTGGAATAAATATCACTCTTTTGTCTCATGATAAAATAAATGGATCCTCCGCACACTTCAAGCTATAAGAAATTTGTGATTGCTTTATGACGGCGTGTTGCAAATTGTTTAAAAATTTCTTTTCCTAACTTTTTTTTATTATTTCAAGCTGGAATTTAAAGAGAGTTGATTTAAGTATGTATATAATAACTTGTGATAGGTAATGTACGTATATGCATAGTTGTATAGGTCCCTATAAAATTGCACGCCTTATTGAAAGTAAATATTTTCATGTCTCACTCAACGCCATTACATTATGAAAACACAGTTTTTGACAAAAATCACCCTATCTTTTTAATATACACATATATTATGCTACCATATATTATGTGTGTATGGGTGCAGATATGGTACGTTGAATACAATGAAAGACACCCCACTAAATATATTTACAACGCACAATGATAAGTTCTCATAAATGTACCCTTTAAAACTCACATAAAATAATTTCACAGTTATGTGCAAAATTATAGCAAGCAATAATTGCAGCATGCTAAGCCTATGACGATTGGTCGCGCTTATAATAAAGTATTGGTAATCACAATACGATGGTAAAGGATTTCTAATGATGCTGAGAGAGAAAGAGAGAGGGAGAGAGAGAGAGAGAGAGAGAGAGAAAATTTATAGGGATATATATAAGTAAAATTGTAAATTTGTTTAAATTCCCTGCAATTGATAAAAATTTACCCAACTTTTATTTTCTTTGCAGGCAATAAGCAATGGAAACAACGTTCATTTACTGGCTGCAGCAATTCATAGCAGAATTTTGAAGCATAAGGAGAAAACATACGATAACGTAATCAATAAAATGCGAAAATTATCAACGCAAATAGAAAGTCTGTCAACAGAGAAATCGTAGATTACGGCATTTCTGTGTAAATTGAAAAAAAAAAAAGAGTTTGACTTATCTCTGAATGCAATTACTATACGCCTATAGCTTTTAAAGCAGAATTGGATCGCATCCGGCCAATCCAAAACTTAATCACTCAATTTAGCAAAAAAATACCTTAACAAATTGCCTGAAAGATGTAAGGTTAACGAGTGAGTCGAAATTAGTACGTGCTCTAGGCCATGTATCTTTCTCATCTACTTAATAAAGATCATGATTCCAGATGTCTTACGGAAGCAATCCAACATGACACATTTCAGTGGACGTCCCCTACTCGTGTGACACGTTGCCAGTCAGATAGAAGTGAGGAGAGCCAAAGCTGCTGCAGCCTAGCGGCTGTGTGGCCAATCGGTAAGTATTATGTCTTTACCGACTGAACAATCGCTATAGTTGAGCTCTACCACACTTGATCTAGTTCTCGAGCTAACATATACCTATTTTTACCAAGAGAGATCATTTTGGTCGCGTTTTGTGTAGAATTGCCGTACTCTGCCTTAACTGTGGATGTTTTAGTAAATCGATCTGCATATTTTTTTGACCAAACGTGTAAAGGGTCTTGACGAATATCTTGGTAACAGTTTCTTGGAAACATTCTCATTCAAGATCGAAAATTGGAGAGGAAAATATAAAAAAAAAAAAATGTTCGCTATATTCTCGAGA
Organism: Glossina austeni; assembly: GCA_000688735.1. NCBI lineage: Eukaryota > Metazoa > Arthropoda > Insecta > Diptera > Glossinidae > Glossina > Glossina austeni. The sequence continues at coordinate 182,680 of KK502808.1, forward strand.
TTGTTTCGATTTCTTTTGTATACTAAGCATATAGATGGGCAGATCGCAACCATTGCTTAACAGTTGGTTCGAGAAATGGTTTCTGACAAAATTCAGCTGTTTATCTTCATTTTTGCCCCCAAAAACAGTTTCGTAAAACAAAACATGTTAATCGTTTGCAACAGATGTCGATGAATAGGTAAATCCGAAGCGCCATTGGTTCAAGGCTTCTACAAAAATTACACAATTAGTCAGTCAGTTAGTTAAATATCTTTTTTTATGTTTTATATTTTTAGTTCGAGAGCTCGACGACTTTTTTGCCCATGTGTGTATTAAAGTTGGTTAAAAAATGTTTTACTCACTCTGCTCTCGCTTATACATTTTGAACAAGTTAATGCATGTGTTTGTATGTAATCATAACTCCTCGTTTTTTTTTTTATATTTGTTAATAGATTTTGGTTAAAAGCTATTCGTTATTTCTATTCTTTTTTTTTTTTTTTGCTTTGTTTGTGCTTTGTTTTTATTCACAGGCGCACACACACACACAACCACACACATTACTTACCTTATATTCTTGTTACTCTCTCTCGCTCTCGAAATATTTTTGGAAAGGTTTTATCGCGCTCTTCCTCTTTCTCTTATTGGCAGTTAACAATTCCTTTTTAATAGGGTTGAGTTCTTTGGCGGCAGGTAGGTTGGGTCTCTCTATTTTTACCCGCATTCATCATTTGCATGGATGAGTGTGTGTGTGTGTGTGTCGTCCGTCTCCTCGTTTAAGTGTTGTTTGTTACCAACGCAAAATGGACTCTTCGATGTAAGGAAAACGAAACATTTGTGGTATGTTTTTAATAATCTTGCTTACGTTGTAGATATAATTTTGTTTTTCTTTTTTCTTATATATATATATATATAAATAAATGTATATAAAAGAAAAAAAAAAAAAAATTAATTGCTCTTATCTTTCGGTGCTCTTATTACGTTCTTTAATCTTTTTTTAAATCTATAGATGCCCGTATATTGCTCAACTTTATTGTTAAATGATAGTTGAAAGAATTTGAAAATTTCAAATTTTTGCCTCCCAAAAATTTTCTTTATTATTAAACAACATTATTGCCGATAAGCAAATTACAAATACTTTAAGTTAACACTTAATGGTCGGCTGGTGAAAAAGGTAGATAAACTTTATAATATTGACTTATCAAGTAATCAGCGGGAGTCGGCCCACCATTAAATACCCTACATTACTTTGCTCAATACAATTATTCATATGACTCGATTTTTCAAAATAATGCATTATATCGGATGTGATCCGGTACGAATCAGTTTCACTAGCGTTCGTACTTGGGTCAAAATTTGTTGTTGTACAAAATTTCATGAAAATATTTTAAAAATTGCGGCGCCTAGGTTGAGAACAAAAGAAAACGAGACAAATAAGCAGATGGACGGGCGGACGGACAAGCTTGAGACCGATTCAGAAAGTAACTCTGAGTCGAACGTTCTAACAAAAGGTGGGTGTATCTCAAGTCCTTCTGGGTGTTGCATACATTATCGAAGGATGAATTCATTTTGTTCAAATAGTTGCAACGCTCAGAAGGATGCTTCAAATATCCCACAGAGTATATATACTTTTCATCAGCATCAAATTATCAAACGATTTAAACGTGTCTGTCCGTCCGCCTGTATAATGTTTTTTGTAAACGTTCTCCTGGCCGCAAAAATGTAGCTATCCACGTCAAGTTTGACAGAAATATTGAAAGTTCTTGCGTGCTATTTGGTACTGCAGATTGTCCAAATCTGAAAAAATTGTTTTTCACTCATTATTGGTAAAGTACCGCACATAAACTTACACAAGTATTCCATGAGCGATGCGAAAATTATTTAAGGCTATCGAAATTTTTATTGAATACCTTTATAAGCAAGCATCAAAACGTATAGAAATTCTTGGATAGTTGGCCATCCGAACTACAGCTAAGCACGTCCGTCTGTTCGTTTGCCCAACTATGTGGCACCTGTGGTAAACATTCTCTCGTTCGCAAAAGTTAAAATATCGCTTAAAAATATGCGAAAAAATTTAAAGATGAGTCAAACCATTCCAAGGACACGCCTACAACGGCCTATGCTTACGCAACGAAAAGTGGGGACTTATTTGCTTTCTGTGGTTTTTGCTTGCTACTCATAAAGTGGAACACACACACCATATAAATTTCCTTTCACTTTTATTCTGAAAGTAGAAGAAATCGTCCCCGCCCACACAATATTGTAGAATGTGAAAATTGAATTCTTTTCCCTTTTTTCAGGATCACGGTCATGGGTATAAAAGGTTCGGTTATGATCGAATGTAATTTTCTTACTTGTCAAGGCTTCATCCATGGAATAAATGTCAAGTTTAGTCGATACAGAATTTTCAGTTTTGTGAAAATTGTGAACAAATTCACACTTAAATCTTATTCGTTCGACGGTAGATGATTTTCGGGAAGAAATTCCAAAATTCTCCTAAATTGATAAAAGCGTTTGGTTAATACCCTAAGTATAAATCAAACCGTCATAACATCACGTATAGATTTTATCAAATAATTGCAGACTAACGGCCATCGAACTATCAATAAAGAAACGGCAGTCAAAGGTAGAAAAAGAAGGTCGAAGTGCACCATTCAAAGGTGATATAAGGGAGGGAGAGACCGCGAATGTAATAACTTTGGAAGGCTAACATAACGTTGAGACGTCGAAATCACAGAAAGTTCGGGATTCTTACACTGGAACTTCAAGTGAAATTTGGAGAGAACGAAATCACATCAGTCATGAAGGAGAGGGAGCCGTTATATTACACACAGAAAAAACATGTACATGGTTGAAGAAAATGTGCGTGTGTATGAGTGACATGAAGAATGTCATTAAGCGTGGAAGCTTACATCGCGCTCATTGCGAACCTCAAACGAAAGCAGCTGACTTAGCACTCCTGAGCTCTACAACTTACTTTGGAGAAATTCTGGAAGTTTTCAGTGAAGTTTCGTGGGACAAGTTTGCTGCTTATGTCCGAATGAAAACGAACTCGCGATATATATATATATTGCTGTGAATTTTTCAACATTTATCGCGAAATTTTGTTTTAAAAATATTTGACATCAATTGCACGGCTACATATGTGCGTGACGATGGAGTTCGAAGAGTAACCATATAGCGATATGTAGTAGATGTCTGTATAATTCGTCAGTAGCTAATAATCATGGATGCGATGCTGGAAGGCCGAGAATACATGCTAATCATGTATGGACGCACCCTAAGATAGAGTCTCCTGCAATCTGCAACCAATAAATCATTTGATGCTTTTCTCTTTATATTGTTTACCTGCGTTTCTGATAATCAATTAAAAATTTCGGCTCATTGACCATTAAATATTATTTTGTCAATAAAACAAATGAGAGAAACAAAAAAAAAGTTGGTTCATATGTCAAATATTCTTCGACTTTGTGTCAGCAGTTGCAGAAGACTTTATGAATCTCTTATAATCTTTGCTTCTCAGGAATACAACCCACCCATCAGTGTTCCTGTTTACGCTTAGTCAGCATGCTTCTATATTTTTTCAAAAAGGCTTACGTTACGTTGAGTTTTCAGAGGCTCTTTCAATCCGTCGTCTTGCTTTTAGTTCTCTATTCTTACAAGTCTTAAAATTGGGTGAAAATTTGGTGTGGACAAGCACGAAGAAGACATGCTTTCATATGAATACGAACTAAGCCCCGTGAGAGACTCGAGATACACTTGTGAATTGAAAAATTTCAAAAAGTCTGGAGATTTTCCCGTGTACAGGCATAGCAGTTCTCATATACATTTTCGATCTATTCAATTATATCAAGTTTTACGTGGAAATATTATCGGGATTTTTTTGAGTTTGGAATAATTGTACCATATTCCAGTTTTTGCCATTTTGCCGATTTCACGAAAAGATGAGATCAAAACGCCTTTTGCTAGAAATAGGTATATGCAAAACATCGGCAGATCTGGATACATAGCCATATAAATACTGCTTGCAATGGCTTTAAAGATAAATTCGATGAATTGAATTCAATTCAAACTCATTTCAGACAGAATTCAATTCAAATTCGAATCAAATTCAATTTAATTCCATTTCCATTTAAATAAAATTCAATTCAAAGTCAATTTAAAATTAATTTAATTTCCATTCGAATAAAATTCAATTCAAATTCAATTCCATTTCCAATGAAATTCAACTCAAAGTCAATTTAAAATTAATTCAATTTAAATTTAAATTTATTTCCATTCCCATTCAAATAAATTTCAATTCAAAGTCAATTTAAAATTAATTCAATTTCCATTCGAATAAAATTCAATCCAAAATCAATTCAATTTCCGGTCAAATTCAATTCAAAGTCAATTTAAAATTAATTTCAATTCAAAATGAATTCAATTTCCAGTCAAATACAATTCAAAGTCAATTTAAAATTAATTCAATTTCCCTTTGAATAAAATTCAATTCAATTTAAATTTATTTCCATTCCCATTCAAATAAATTTCAANCAATTTAAATTTATTTCCATTCCCATTCAAATAAATTTCAATTCAAAGTCAATTTAAAATTAATTCAATTTCCCTTTGAATAAAATTCAATTCAAGTTTAAATCAAATTCAATTCAAATAAAATTCAATTCAAAATAAATTCAAATTCCAGCCAAATTCCATTCAAAGTCAAGTTAAAATTAATTCAATTTCCCTTTGAACAAAATTCGATTCAAAATCAATTTAAATTTATTTCCATTTCCATTCAAATAAATTTCAATTCAAAGTCAATTTAAAATTAATTCAATTTCCATTCGAATAAAATTCAATTCAAAATCAATTCCATTTCCGATCAAATTCAACTCAAAGTCAATTTAAAATTAATTCAATTTCCCTTTGAATAAAATTCAATTCAAGTTTAAATCAAATTCAATTCAAATAAAATTCAATTCAAAATCAATTCAAATTCCAGTCAAATTCCATTCAAAGTCAAATTAAAATCCCTTCGAATAAAATTCGATTCAAAATCAATTCAAAGTCAATTTGAATTCAATTCAGATTTAACAAAAACAGAAGGTTTTGTGTAGCCGCAGGAGGGGATGTCCCCTAGACGTGCGAGCACGATGGTGGTCAGGAAAGGCTAACAGCGAAGAAGTGGTAGTGAAAGATGGAAGCAGGGAGTAGTAAGTTGTTTCAGAGGCCGGCAGCATGATTGAAAAACGACGTTGCGTTAGTGAGTCGTACGATGTGCAGGAAATTGCAGGATGAGTAGGTGGGAATACTGAAAAAACCTGGTAGTCTTGATAGAGGTCTTAATTGATTGACATGGTTCTTTTATCCCTATAGAACTCGCCGCGGTTGGTCACATTGCGTCAATGCTCGAAGGCGGCGAGGGTTTTCGACACATTTTCTTCCGTCTGGAGCAACTGCACTTTGCGTTCTAAGCGATCTAGGGTCGCCAAGCAGTACTTGCAATCTCCCGCCCAAACATGCGAGTTATATATTCTAATCTTAGCCGGATATAGACGATGCAAATGCTAGGGATATCGGCTTTAGTAAGGAATACCTTAAACCGCTTTAAAAAAGCGAAGTCTTTGACGTTCCGAGCATAAGTTCTCTTCAACGTGCATCATGCCCGTAATATCAGGGGTTGCCGATTCTTCTGACTATATAATAAAAATTTTTTGTAGATATATTACAAAGAATGAAATCAAGGGAGTCAAAGATTCGCCCTAAGCCGAATTACGGAGTTAGTCTTCTTAGTGCCGACTTCACATAATCACCGAAATCGTCTGCGGAAAACAAATAGTAAAAGTCATTAAATTATTCACGAGACGAAACGATTTCATAACTACCCCTACACAGAGACAACGGAAGAGTGATGAAATTCCTTGAAACTTTTGTAGGAATATTAAAAATTAAGACTAAGGTGACGGGATATCACCTTGAGTAAGTTCCATTAAATATTCCTATTCGAGGAGCCCATCTTCTACGTTCAAGAGGAGATGTGAATGTAACAAAAGTACAGTCTGCTGCTCTTGGCGAGGTAGTGTAACATTCAATTAGTAAGGCATAGTGGAATAATTTCTCATTGAAAAAATAAATAAAAAACTAAAAAGGAGAACTACTGCTGCCTGTTGTTATTATAGGCACTTGTTATCTTTTTCAGACCGCAAGAGAATTTTCTCATTAATTATTCTATTGCTTTGAACAATAGAGAAAATTGTAATGAATTGAAACAAAAATAAGCAAAATGTTATTACCCGGACCGGCACTTCATAATTGAAATTGAAATAAAATCCATTAAGCATTTATTTTGGGCAAAAGCGATCAAAGCATGAAATTTTTGTTGTTGTAGGCCACTTGACTAACTGTAAATGAATGAATAAACGAGTGAATGAATGAATGAAGGAATGAAGAAATGAATGAATGAATGAATGAATGAATGAATGAATGAATGCATGAATGAACGGACGCACGAACGAACGAACGGACGAACCTTTGCATTTTCTTTCTCTAAGGAGACGGAGCGAACAAGGGAACTACCGGAGGTAGGAAATCCTCTAAAACTAATTTGAAAATTATTTGTTTTACAAAATTCAAATAGAAAAACAAAAAAAAAAGAAAAAAGAAAGGCGGACGAAATGAGTGAGAGAGGTCGAGATTTAATTGAAATTTTACGGGATAACAATAACAACAACAGCAACAACAATAATAACAACTATGCCAATAATATAGGAGACTCTAAAAACCAATTTGTTGCATTTTCATTAGCGAATATTTTTTTTTTTTTTTTTTTTTTTTTTAAGTGAAATGTTAATGTTTAGCTACGGTTGCAGTTGTTTTTGTTGCTATTGTTAGTGCTGTTGTGCAACCGTATAGAATTTTTGAATTTTAATTAAAAACAATAATTGTTTACATGTGCCACTGAATTCATGGGCGGTTGTAGGTAAAGCAGCGATTGCCTTTTACAGGTTCGATTATAAAAATAAAAAAAAAAAGAAAATTGTCATATAGGTCGGCCTACGGATTACATCTAAAATCCATCAAAATGTAAAATGCTATTGCAAATTGAAAGATGCCTCAAAGGTGCCCGAGAATACGGACTTGGAATGCTTTGCCGCTTTGCCCTTTTTGGTTGCAGATTACAAATCGAAAATTGTTTAGAATCGTTAACAGCGGGGCAAATTTGACGTGGTCCGCTTAGACATTCAATACTTTCCACTTTCTTCAGAGTCCTTGAAATTAAGAGCGGTCGAAGAAAGCACTTTGTCCTATTTTTAGTGCCACCTTGACGACGCTACAGGCAAAGTTGCGTGCGTACACATAGTAAAATTTTCCAAGTTCTAAACACAAGAGCAAAAAGAACACGTTCACAGCTTGTATTTCGGAACGGAGAGGAAAGAAGTATCAGCTGTTCAGCCTGTTTATAGGAATGTTAGCAGAGCTGCCACACTACTATTAGTCCCACAAACAACATATGACGACCTACATCGCTCGCTATTTATTTTATGCGGACCGAAGAACTCCTCTCCTTTCCCATTATAAGAGTCCTCGGGACGGCTTTGACGTCAAAGTCCGTCTGCAAATTATTCCACTCAGTCTATCCAGAACTGCTATTTTCCCATTGTAGGAGACCATGGAGCTCGGTTCATATATGACGACTTAGACTTCACTGCCCATTTGCTAATTATTCTACCCATAGAGATTCCAGGACACTGCCCGGGCTCGGTTGATACAAGACAGCCATTCAGAGTAAACAAACCATATATGATGTCTTGGACATTAAAGTCCACCTGCTAATCCTTCTATGCAAAATGGAGGTCTAATGTTTGCGCCGTACAGCTCGACGGATACAATGCAGTCATTTGAAGTAAACACACGTTATATGATGATTTAGACGTTAAAGTCAGCCTCGTAATCATTCTACGCCAACCGTCGGACGTAGCTCATAATAAATATTACTGTAAAATGCGCTTAAGGGTATTTAATTAATAAACCTAACGCAAGGACATATAATTAAATGAATTTTGATTTAAATTGATGTGTGTGTGTGTATATATATATATATATATTACAGTTATTTTATTTGTCAAAAGCAATACATATTTTCCTTATCCACTCTATCAGAGGTTGGCAAACAGTGCCTCGCGAGCCATGGACGGCTCTTTAGTCGGCATTGACAGTGAGACTCTGCCACAAAAAATTACGTGTGAGATGCTAGTGGGGATTAACATCGCGTATACCATCACATATTCTGTGACGCATGACCTTAATGATCTTAACGAATAGCAAAGGCTTTGTTTTTTTTTTTTTTTCAAAACATAATATAAAAGAAAGGTTCCAAAGAAATTTCGAAGAGATTCCACTCCTACAATCAGCAACAGTTCACGCAAGTTTTTGTACTATTTTCGGAGAGATGCCAGTGTTCGTTAATTTTTCTTAACTATTTGGCTTTTCTCTCTCGGCAGTTTGCCGACCTCTGTATTACATTATAGGCGACATATTAGTTTTGTCGTATATTTATAATGAGCGCTTTTGATGAGCTTGATAAACAAAATTGATTAAGTCTTGTTTGATTTATTCAAGTCAAGGTTTTGCAAAATATACAAATAGCTATTTATACACACATATATATATAGAAAAGTTTATCATTTTTATTATTGTAATTTATTTGAATCAAAGAATTAAGTCCTTGGATTAAAGATCAGCCAAGACTAGCGGTTAAAAAAAAATTTATATACATTTGTACATATGCATATTTAGCGAACTCTATATAAACTTTGGGCTGGTTTGTAGTACCCGATATCATTACCTGGCGATTACGGATTCACTGGAACGATTAGAGACTTCACAGCTTTTGATAAAGTCTGAGTTTTTCTTACTATCGAATGAATTGTCTTTCGATCGCTAAACAACATAAATAACGTAATTAAAGTCCGATCGAATTTATGCGATATGGAAGACTATTGGCACGCCTACCAAATCGGAATTATTAACTTACAATAGCGTTTACTGCTCGCTGTTGTACCCGCAGCAGGAATCGCGAGATTCTTTTATGGATTCGACAATAGCTTGCGATCCATCGTATACTCCACAGATTATATACATGCTTGGTTCAGGATGAAAAGTAGAATCGATTTACCGTTCCCTGGTTGTCGATCTGTCTTTCGCAACCTATTTTTGCGATTTTAAAAATGTACCTTAACCTCCCCGCCTACAGATTTGCCAAGTCTGCATTAAAAATCAAATAATATCTGTAACGTTTGTTGCAATTGCAACCCTGCAGGAGATTTTTAACTTTGTAGCATGCCATATAACATCGTGGGCTGTAGGAGACCATAAGTACGACAGTGTAGAGAGTAACCCTGGCCCAGTAAGTAAGTTTTGTCTGTCCGTTTGTCCTTGAGTGTAATCGTCTGCGGAGTGTGTGTTGGGATAGGAAATTAAAACCGTTACTGCCGAAGTAGTTAGCTTTTCACTGACACTTGCATCTACCATCTGTACAGACTGCCACCTTTTTGACCTCTTTAACATATTTAGTGTTTGTTACACAACATAGATGACAAAAGATACGATATTAGATTTCCAGATCGCAGACATGGTTGTTATGCATTCATTCATTATCGAATTTACGGAAGCCTCTCATACGTTGAAAGACAAGGGCGTACATATTGTACGATTGTCAATATGCACGATTCCAGCCATAATCTTTTTGAATATCATTTTGCAACCCGCGAGTTCTGATCGCGGCGGAATTTTGAATTTTTGATAACTCATGTTAGATCGAATAGTCTTGGCGATAGGTAACAGATTATCTAATAAATCATTCCAATGGGTAGAGCATATAACCAGTATTTTCCTCCTTTTGCTCATCAGACGATAAATTGGGCGTCCATTTTGCTTACCTTTCGGTTCAGTGCAGGCATTTACTTGAAAGTTCTTTCATGAAATATCAATGCGGTTAGCGGAGCTTTTCGATCAAAATTGTTATTTTGAATCAAATTTTTTCCGCTAGGGGCACTATACGCGCATTGACCTTCATTTTTAAAAAGATCTATCACCTTGACCGCATTTTTAGTCGCCCATATGATACCTTAAATATTCAAGAAATATGTAGGGGCGCGATGGCGAAAGGCGGCCAAAGGGTCAACTTTTTCAATACATTGTAGAACTTTGTAAGTACGAAACGCGGTAAGAGATCAAAGAAAAAATGCTCAAACAAAATCTAGGTACGTTCGTAGAAATCTCTCTAGACATCATATTTTCCAACAACTTTTGTGGTGTATATGTTGCCATAGTCTTCTATATGCTATATATATACCCTACAATCCGTTGTTGTGTTTAGAAGATTTAGAGGGGAAGGGAAAGCGAAAAGCAAATCTAGTTCATCCAATTCATCGGTATTGGGTAGTTTTGTATGTATATTAAAATTTTGCAAATTAAATTCAATTAACATAGATACCTGTATACACACACACACACATGCAAATACGTATAAAGATTATATATATAATTAGCTAATAATACTTGTTAACCGACCACATATAGTAAACTTGTTACACACACAATGTATACAAAATGTGTATAAAATATTTGTTGAAATGTTTAAGCACTGATAGGAAGAGTGGGAGACGGAAGCAGAGAGAGAGAGAGAGAGAGAGAGCGAGAAACACACAGCAATTGAGATATCATAGAATTTTTATACACAAATAATCTCTCGCTTTTCTTTTTCTCTCTCTCTCTCTCTCTCTCTCTCTCTCTTTCTCTCTCTCTCTCTGCCTCTGCCACTATCTCTCTCTATATCTCTCTCTCTCTCTTTCTTTATGCAGTTGATAGGGGAAATTATAGGAATTAATTGAAATTCCTCGCATACCAGAGCTCTTTTGTTGAAGCCAAAATTACCATCATTATCTTTACCAGCATCATCCATATCATAATCTTCTTCGACTAACCAACCAACACGTATATGAACATGCACACATGCATACATATATGTATTTTCATTTACTTGAAAGAGTTTCAACTCATTTTGTTACACTGTATAAGAAAAGTTGCGTTTTTTTTTTCTTTTTTTTGTTATAAAAATACTTCCAAGCGTTAGTTATCTTATGGCAAAATTATTAATTATTATAAAAAAAAATTAAAGTAAACTATTACATGCATTTTCTATAATTATATACGGATTTGTTTGTGAAACACTTAATACATTTGTTTGGTAAATAAAAGCATCAAAAAGTAACGAAAAAAAAAACAAAAATTTTATGCTATAAAGAAATATATAAATGCAAAAAAAAAAAAGACAAAAAAGAAAAAAAAAATTTATTACATTCCTTTGGCATAAAAATGGTTATTAAAAATCATTCGTCTGAAAAGATCAAAAAGCTTAACCAACACACATGTACGTAAACGGAGAAGAGCCCCACAAAAATTTCATACACACCGACCATACCTTTCAGATGAATGAAAGTATATACACATCCACACACATATGCATACATATATATATATATATGTATATATAGAAATAAAGATATATACGAAGCTAGTTCGGGAAGTCTTGTCATCAGCTTTAGCTTTTCTATGCTAAAAAAATAAATAAATATTTTAGGAGAAGAGTAGAAATAATTCGCTCGTCTATAAACTCTCCACTGGTCGATATATTTTCGTAGACAACTTGTGCTAGCTAAACATATTCAGTAGGTACTCCAAACCTTTGAACGACGAAACATTTTGTTATGCTTTGAGTATCAAAGTCCGAGTAAAAGATTCGATTACGATTAAAATGTGAACTTTTAAAACAACAACAAATGATCGACTTGAGTGACAATCGAAAGGAAACATCGATGTTTAATTAACTTGTTATTATTATTTTTATTAACTGCATTGGCAATCCGTACCATGACCTAAAAAATGTATTGCACTCGTTTGCGCCGTTAGTCGGCCAGTCTTAAGAGCCTCATGAATCTCACCTCCTTATTTGGTTCAGAACACTTTATCGTTTCCGGCGTTCTAAGAGATCTATCGTACTCGTCCGTGCCGTTAGCCACCCAGTTTGATTTGGTTCAGAACACCATACCATGTCCGGCGTTACGATATACTTGCCGAACATATGGAGTCTGATTCTGCAGATGGCCTCGCAGCATCTTTATGAAACGCTATTGGACGGTTTTCAGGTGGCATCTGACCGAACTATGACCCGTTAGCTAAGTTACTAACCTTATTGAGTTACGAACATTAAAATTCTTCGCAAGGCCTATAAACTTGAAAGCGTTCGCAATGCTCAACTCAAATTTGCATATGAATATAAACCATATATAAAACGAAGAAGAATGCAATAGAAGTTGTAAAAGAAAAGTACAGTTTAAAGAAAACATTCTAAGCAAAGAAGTCGAAATTGATCGTCGAAGCAATCAAACAAATTAAGGTAACCACAAAGTAGCTCCCAATGCGAATTAGTTTCCCAACGTCAAAAGACTGATGTGACAGTTGAAATGTAGTTTTCCAATTGAACAATTGCTGACAAACAAGGAGTACTTCCCGTAAAGAAGCATTTCACGAAGAGAAAAAAGTTGACTGACTGACGTCAACTTGCTGATATAACAGTCGGGAGATAGTCGTCAAGTCAGTGAGTCAAGTTAGAGAAACGAAGAAGCTCGAATTGGACCATCGAGTCAACGAAGTAATGCAACGAATAATTATACAGTTGTTGTTATGTAAGTGAGTTAAGGTTACTAAGTGATATAGTTCCCGAAGCAAAGTAGTTCCCGCGGTGAACAGTCGAATAACTAACCTCAGGGAGATGAGATGACAGTTGAGAGATAGTCATCGAGTTGAACGGGTTTCCTCAAGCAAGCGCGTCAACGTAAACAAGTGGTAATAGTTCCAGAAGTGGAGTAGTTCACGAAGTGAGTTTACACGGAAGTGAGGCAGTTTCCGAAACGAACATTCGAGCCGCTAACGTCGAATTAATGATATGAGCGCTGAAAAGTAGTCCCTGAATTTAACAGTCGATGTCAAGGAAGTTGGTCAAATTGATAATCCAGTGGATAACGTCGAAGAGGTAATATGACGATTGAAAAGTAGTCATTGAACTGAGCGGCTACCATTCGATTTAAAAATTTTAATCACTTTAAAGGTTTTCTGAAGGTTTATTTCTCCTTCTAGCCTACAATTCCTTGGTTGAATTTTGAGCATAATATTGAACCGTCTTGCCAGTTTAATTGTCTTTGCTACAATCAATCAATCAATCAATCAAACGTGAAATTTTTCTATAAAAACATCATCCTATTAGATCGGCTATAAGGCATAACTTTTCAGAGCAGCACTCGTATCTGTATAAACAAAATATTTTCAACACAACTATGAACTCTTGAGTAATCACCCATACATATATGTGCACCTATGGTTATATACGTATATATATATATATATATAGTTACAAATACAAATAAGTATACGTGTACCTATGAGTGTTTATATAAGGGTTTATAACAATCCCTCCTTTTTCACAATTTTTCATCGTCAATGCTATAACAGTTCATGTAAACCGAGCGTTTATGTGCAAATGTGTAAGAGCATATATATATATATGTATATATTATGTAGAGCATATGTATGTATTGTGTATTTTTATAAAACTTTGATTCAACCACCACCGAAAAAAGCATAAATATGCTTTTCTCATATTTATTATTATTAAACATTATTATTGTTATTGTTGTTGTTGTTATTATTGTTGCCTTCCGTTATTATGTTGTTTGAGTATGCGGTTGCTCTTTTAGTTATTTGGTTGTTTGCTTGTTCGTTCGGTTGGTTGGTTGGTTGGTTGCTTGCCTGCATGGCGTATTTTTTTTTTTTTTTTTTTTATGTAAGTTTAATTGAATACATAAACCAGGGAAAATAAATATATTATGATATAAAAAAAAAAAAAAACAAAAAAAATTGTAATAAAAAGTCAATATAATTATTGGGTTGAAAAATGACTTCCAAGCGACGCAAGGGGAAGAATAAAAAATGTTGGCAAAGGGTAGCTAAGTGACACTACACACTGATGATGTTGTAAATATAATTAATTATGACAAATTTTGTAACGATTTATGAGTTAACTTAAGGGGTTATATGGTATCGGGAATTTTTTTTTTTTTTTTTTTTTTTGTTTAGTTTCCTCTGCTTTCTAAGTTAAAATATCGAAGGGAAGATAGATCGCTTTTTTAAGGTTTACGTCTCTGGTAAAAATGTTCTTGTCAAGTTATGTGTGTTAAATAAAAAAAAAAAATTAAAAAAACTAATAAAATGGGTATTAAAATTAATGCTCACATATAAGCCTTAGGTTCAGAAAACCAAAAAAAAAAAAAAAACAAATTATTGTCACTAAGTCTAAGCTACAGCATACACACTAAACGAATGCAACGTCCAAATCGAATTACAAAAAAATTTTCAGAGACATTACCTAATCCTACATTTTATATAATACCCTGAAAAATGCTGAAATCTATGAAAAGAAAGCCCTAACTTCATTATGGAATCATATATTTACCGTCGCCCGAAATGTATCCACCCTCTATACATAAGGCACTAAATGAATTATAAAAAGGCAACTGTAGATTTTGTAGTAATTGTAAAATTGGTAGATTTTGCTATTCTTTCAATATCCTTCAATTATCAATTGCCTTAGCAGAGGCGCGAACCATGTGTTAAGATAGCCCACCATTTGGTAGAAAAATTTGAAGTCGTTAGCTTCATTTTTGCGGCTAGGAGATAGTTTGCAATTGACGGACAGAAGGACATTGTTAAATCGATTCAAAATATATACACTTTTGTGGGGCCTCTGAAGCTTCTTCCTGCAAGCTGCGGACGTTTTGACAAATTGAATATATCCCTTATCGTTCAGTGACAGATATAAAAATTGCTTCTATATTATATTTTCGATCGAATAAGAGCCCCATGAGAGAAAGCCAATTAATCTTAAAACATTTTCAGGGAAAAATCCATTGTGTTCTTTGATATGACTGTAAGCATGGAAGCGATGCTCGCGGATAACACTTTACTCGCAATCGCCAGGAGGAGGAGACTTGTGGAGTGAATTAAGGAGTTGAAATATATTCTTACTGATGAACTGATTAATGGCAACAAGGTTCCTCAGTTACGAGCTCTTTTATGATTCCTTGAAGTGAGTAAATACAAGCTTGAATGCATTGCATATTTCACTCGATTCACTGTCGATTCTACAACTTAGTCGATGCTCTTTCGATCCCCTCAAATGAAGAAGTCGAGCTTGGAGACATAGGTCAGCATCGAGTTTGCGATAAAGCCGACGATTTAATTATCACGATAATGATTCATTGTTTTATGAATGTGTGTTTCTCTGCCAGCAAATCTAAAAGTCCGCGATCTCATCTTAAAATTTTCGCAAACTCACTCCTGTACTTCTGCCTTTTTTTTTTTTGTTAAGCAAGTAGTTTAGACACATCTGTTCACCTGTAATTAGAATAAGACAACTGTCGTTATAAGTTTGTAAGCTAATCGACCCCGATAAGCGTAGCAAACATTCTAATCGAAAACCTGCTCTAACATAAGCTAATATATTTATTCCATGGCTTTCCATAACGGTTTCGTTCGCAGCCTATATTGCGTACCCTGTGGCGTAAATATTTGAATTTAACTCAGAGTTACGGCAGTATTATCCTAAATGACATGTGGCAACACTTAACTTCATCGCTCATCAACATTTCCGGGAGGTAATCGCGTAATTGAAAGTTAGCTTTCGCTTTCGTATTCAGTCGTTCTTACCAAACAGCGAAAGGTAAATTTTCCACACATGATTACTGCCCTGACCTTATTTGCAACCACGTTGCTCTTCGTTCCGCATTAATGTCGCAAGATGAAGCGTGTCAGGGCAGCACGTCTACCATCCGACTGCAGTTTTTTTTTTCACTACTACTACTATCACTTGACTCCGCTCTTCACTTAGAAATTCCAAAAGTTCGATAGTGAGAAAATTTCAAGAATTTTTTCCTTTATCTAACATATGCTCAGTCTTTATTAGCATAGACTCTCTTGCTCACTGGGGTCTGCAACAGCGATCAATTTTCGAACGTGAGTTCGAAACAGAATGAACATCAAAATTTTAGCTCACGCTGAGGTTACGCTCAGCGATATATTTTAGACTTTTGTCGAGGGAGGTCGGTGACCTCACCACCTTTCAGCTCAAAAGAAAGCCCATTATAACTCATAAAAATAATTCCGTCTTTATTAAATGTACTTATGTTCCGGCTGCTTTTCTTAGAGAGGTTATGATCCAATCAGTCAATTGTTTTATATTTTTCATACTTTATTGCTTTCGTTGTTTCGTTCGCTCTAAACGTTATTATACGGTTTACTGCTATGGATTTTTTCTTCATCCAAGCGATGCAGAGCCAACTGTATGCACAAAAAAAAAAAAAGCTTTGTGTCTTTGTTATGCCTAATCCCAACAGTCTTTTATATAATACTTACGGCTCCTTTTTGCACTTTTTCACGCGGATTTTCACGGATCTCATGCAAGAAGACGTTAATGAAGAAGAATGGAACGAGTCGATTCGTATCTCTATTAGAATTGAGTAGTTTTGCCGCTTCCTGCTTCCTGCTTAGATAACTCCTTGACCTCTCGACTACTATAGGTACCTAACTAGGTATTATTAAGTACCTAACAAAATCTTAATCAAACCTAAGTATGAGGCAGAAACGGACCTTGCCGTGAATTAAGAGCGAGTTCAGTTGTTCAGACAAAATTTTAAATTTGTAATTGAAGAAGCAACAAAAAAAACATTCTACTCATTTTGGACCCATAATAGGTCTAATAGAATCTTCTGTTCATTTTTAGAATAAAAGAAAACCCTAGTTCCCAAACGTAGTCCAAAATTGTTCATTGAACTGTATCAAGCCTTCTTGCAAGCTGGGATGTCGTCATGATATGATCTTGCGCATGGTATGGCCTAAGTGGTAGCTTAT
Organism: Glossina austeni; assembly: GCA_000688735.1. NCBI lineage: Eukaryota > Metazoa > Arthropoda > Insecta > Diptera > Glossinidae > Glossina > Glossina austeni. The sequence goes on from KK502808.1 coordinate 199,663, forward strand.
CAGAAAGATTGAAATCAACTATTCGAAATTTTCTGAGCCATCTTCTGTAGAGTATATCAAAACCGCATCTTCACCCAACAGTTTCAATAACACACTTCTGCAGCGAATAATATTTACTCTGGTACCATGGGTGTAAAAAACAGTCTTAAGTTCTTCTGGTAAATAAAGAGGACACATTCACAATGCTAGTACAATTCTGATATTCGTGCTAACGAAATGTATATCTACAACTCAATAAGACCGTGGCACATATCTCAGGCCTTCCATCGCTTCCCCAAAAAAAAGGAAATTAAATCAGATGAATTTTTTTGCATTTCTCCCTTTCAGGTCGGGACCCCTTCACTCTTGACTCTTCGTCTGATAATGCAGGGACGCGAAACTTTACCCGTTTACGACGTACGACGTTTAACCATCTGGCAGTGCTAAGGTAACAGACCAGGGTAAGACAATTTATTTGTTGGAATTATAGTTTATACTCCCAGATTAATTCGGATTAGATTTCGTTCCCTAACAAAGTTTTTTTGTACATCAACCGGTAAAATTCTCATCGTTTTAATATTGACTTCAGTTTATTATAATGAATTCACACGTTTATCTTCCACTAAAAATCCCTTGGCTTACATTATCTTTACTTATATACCCATCTAAGAGTACTGATTATTGTTTATGGACGGAGGTGTAGGCACACGTCTGCTCAGATTGAAAGTCAAAGCCAGCAGAAAGACAAGACGAACGGAACGGACATCGGTCACTCGCAATAGCTTTTGTCGAGTTGTCGGCGTTGTCAGCCTATTATTCGATCTCATTTGAAGTCACATGAAGACCAAACGTCTCTGCTTCATCCGTCAGAGCATATCGCCATGCTTAGCATTAGCGTGCTTACCCTAATCTTAACCTACAGTAAGGGACCAAAACGGGATGCGACTTTAATCCTCAGAAGTTATTGTGGATCTAGTCAAGACACTGAAAAGATTGTGAAGAGAAAATATAGAGAGGTGACGAAGAGGCGCCAAAATTATCTTTTCCTAAACTATGAAATGAAAAAAATTTCTCTAAAGTGATTGTAGTTCGAAAAATCGAAACCCTTTAATATATATACTCTTTAGATTCTACAAAATCGCTATGCTTTCCTGTTAAGCCTTACGAGAGCATTGTGCATAAAATATTCAAATATTTAAAACTCATTATTAATAAAAAGACGGAATGAAGGAAAAAAAAATAGAAGAGGAATAAGCAAAAGAAAATTAATGCATTGACGCGTGCACCGGTTTATTATCTTTTCGTTTGATCTCAATAATGAAATTTCTCAATAGAAAAATTCTTAAACTGTTATTTAAATGTTTATGAGAACTTATTGAAAAACAAGTGAGTGAACATGTACTTGCTGCAATAAGAAAGGGCACAGGGGTTGTCAAGTGCTTCAAAATGGCTCTAAAGCAAGCATTTCGCAGAAATTGTTTTAGAAGAAAGACAGAGAGAGAGGCAGGAAAAAAAAGGTAAAGATTTACAAAAAATTTATTCAATTGTGTCATTATTTTTTACCTTTAGTTGGAAAGTACGTTAAGTTTAACACACTATGAAGAAATATAGCAAATATTCAAATATCAAGAAGACAAGGACAAAGGATGATTTGAATAAGTAAAGATTAGTGGAAAGGAAAGAGATGTAAAATGCGTTTTGCGGTAATTTTCTCTAATGACTAATGATGGGAATGGTTTGGAATTGCTACTAACGAAATCTATATATCATCCTACGAATTTATTGAGTGATGCGTTAAGTAAATGATCGTAACTAGTTCAAGGTCAATGATCAATTAAAAGATTAAAGGATTTTTTATATAAATTCTAAGCTTCGAATTAAATTTCATTTATGAATTGAAGACGATATACATCAGGCACGGGCAACAGCCGGCCCGCGATCTCATTGACTCCCATTAACTACAAATAAAATTTCAAATAATTTAGTTTACGCGCACATAGCAATGTTGCAAATGGATTGAAATTGTCTTCACTACGCGCTCGGATGTGCAAATGTGAAATGTGTTCACCCTACCCTAACGTAACTTACCCTTGAGATACTGCACTTTCATTAATGAAATATAAAAAGAGTCAAAGCAGATAAATATTTAGAAACAGTTCTTCGATTCCTTCGAATACTTCATTGCTAGCGCATTACATCCTGATGTAATAATAAATCAGGAATATTCACAATTTAACCCATCACCCTGCAGTTTGAGTAATATATTTATTGCATTCATTGTGCTACATGATAATAATAAAAATGCTGATTACAAATATTAATTTTATCAGTTTCGTAATCCATTTGATCTGATATGAAAATTGGAAGTTGAAGCAATGAGGAGAGAAATTGCCCACCCCTGATATATATGATAATTGACATTGTAAGTCTCTTCAGAGGCCACTTACATGTTTTAAAAACTGGTTAAACCCAATATTTTCATTAATGAGACATGGAGGTGCTAGCGCCGTCTTCGAGCTCGAGCGACTTACAGATTATGTATATAATAAAGCGACTGCAATTCTTTTCAGAGGTCACTTAGATGTGCTCATTAACATTGATAGTCTCCAACAGCCGCTCTCGAGCAAACTTGTAATTGACAATATTTGCATTAAAGAGATGTGAAGGTGTTAGAGTTGTCCTGGATTACCTCTGTGCTGATTCGACCTTATAGGTAACTAGAGATTTGAAATTTTTTCTCTACTCGAACATTTTATAATCATTGAAAACGTGTCGATACTTTACTTTACCTACTGGTAATTGGCTAACGAATATTGCATCACTGAGCATTACACATTTAGAATTTGCGATGAATCGCTGATCATTATATATTATTGCGTATCATTGATCATAAATAATTGGTCAATGATCATAGATTCTTAGTCATTCATTGATCGTCTATCGTTAATCATAAATCATTCATCAATGGGCCATTGACCATTAATCGTAGATCAAAGATCTTTAATCATTGATTATTAGTCATTAGTCGTTAGCCAAGGGTCAAAGGTCTTTTCCTATTGGCAATGAATAACTTATCATCAATGATCAATGATCAATGATCACTTCTTATTAGCAATGAATCACTTAATTATGGTCAACACCTGTAGCTTACTGAGCATTATTTGCTTTAATTGGCCAATTGGTAATTAGTGAATCATCAGTGCTCGTTGATCATGGGTTTTCAATGATTTTCACTTTATCAATTGCTGATCACTACCAACTTTATTTCATGAACGCGTATTTATCATTAGCAGTCAAGAAATTATTCGTGACATCTTCTCATTTGCATCATCGGCCAATGCGTAACACTTGCTGATCATTTTCGCTCACTATAATTCATTGATTAGTTAGCACTTGGCCCTTGATCATTTCTCGCCCATCATTACTGATCATCTAACTGATCAACCTTCGGTTTAAGCAATCATTGATTACTAATCACTGTTTAATTATCGATCATTGAGGTTTAATCGTTATTCATTATTCATTACTTGTTCACCATTCGCCGACTTAATCACTGACCATTGTTCACTACGAATTTTTCCTTGACTATGTATTCATTGAACATTGCTTATCGATTACTCGAGATGGGTATCATCAAGTTCCACTTAAACCGAATATATTTTCTTTCTTAATATCTTTCATATTTAGTTAACTTGAGATCAACCCTCAGCGAAAAAGTCACTTTCAGTTGTTTATGCCGACCATGCGATAATTGACATTTTATTGTCAATCTCAATAGGAAAACAACGGTAGAGAGTAAACTGCAAAATAACAATGAAAAATACGAAATATTGTGTATTCGTGGGTCGTTTTTTTTTTTTTTTTATATTAGAAAACCAACACGTGTTCACAGCTATTCCTTACGAGCAACCTTTACCGCTGAAACTTGTTATATTCGATTGTCAGAAAAGTAATAGCTTAGCCTCTGCCAATTTTTGCAAATACACAAACAAATTCAAACAAGTGGAAAAATTTAATGCCAGGATTAGGAGTCCACTAAAATGGTTTTCAAATTTCCCTTTTCACAATGGTCCTTAAAACTTATATAGAATCTTCCAAAAGATCTTCAATAATACGAGAGTACATTTATAAGGTCCGTCCTATATCCACTTTAGACTACGGTTCTTCAGTTCTTCGGTTGAAAGCGGTCAGATTCAAAAAATTTTTAATGATATTATCGAAATCAGACAAAACCTTAAGACAACCCATGATCAACGCCTTTTGGAAACGTTTCACGGATTAAATCGAAATGCGGTGCAAATAACAAAAGCAGTCTTTAAATTTTAGGCGCCAACAGTAATTACAAATTGCGAAGAAACTCGAAAGAGACGAAAAATCTCCCAGTATCTTATATTAGAAGTACCGCAAATCATTGTATGCAGCTGTTAAAGGCACTTAAGGTAGTTTCTTGTTTTACCTGCCTTGGAAATAATTTCGAACACTAAAGCCTTAAAGCGCTATTACCTAAGCCTGTCGGCTTTATTGTAAACTCTACCACGCTAGATATTTGAGTCCACGATAATTGAGTTTTGAGATATTTTTACCAAAAATTTGGTGCGCTGAAATGTTTATGCCCAAGATCGAAACCATGTAAAATGGGCGGGATCAAAACATTGTCATGACCCTTATCAATATAAAACTTTATTTCGAAAAAGTCTTCATACGAAAAGCATTTTTATTTTCTGAAATTTCTCAACAAAAATCGTTACAGTCGACACAGTAAGTTGAGATAAAAAATTTGATTCGAGTCAACTACTTTATTGAATCCTCCTCCTATAGAACCTTTCCCACAAAAGGTAAGTTAAAAAAAGGTAAGGTAAAATGCTTCCATTTTTAATATTTTATGATGAAAATTGGTCCATAGCAGTAACTGCTTATAGAAATGAACCGTAGTCTATATTTTCAATTGTATGCCATTCAGTATTTTGTAACGAAAATGTACGAAGGATAGATAATAAGACCTTTAAAGAAGAAGATTAACTTTACTAACTTGAGTGGCTAACGTCAGTTCAAGGTTTTCTTTCCTTTTTTGTATCAATGGTGGTCTGATAGGATTATAAACAGAAAGAGCTGGAAAGCAGGTGTAGTGTTTGTGTATGTTTGACTTAAAAATGCAAACATTAGGGAAAGATCATTAGCCGTAGCCACTAGGATATGTTATTTATTCATTTTCTTTTTTTTTTTTTCTATGACTAGTCAGTGACGGGATGTGCCCTATACGTACGGACCAGTTGGTAATCAGGAAGCGTTATAGGAAGGGAAGGTGGACAAAGGGAGTAGTGTTTGTGAACGTTCGACTTAAAAGTGGTATTCACTTCAGGTGGGAAAGACCACTACTCCTAGATTGTTACAAAGGCGGACAATTTAAGTAAAGAACAGCGATTCCCGGTAGTGTGTCGTACAACATGCAGGCAGTTGAGAAAGCCTTATTTTCCTAATATAGAAGTTAATTGAGGGACAAATTTCTTTAGAGCACTTGTCCTGGATGCACGTGTACGCAAGCACAGCACCGCCCATATCACGACGATAGTCGAGAGTATCGAGGTGAGTTTTGCACACACTTTCGTCGCCAATGAGCAACTGAGCTTTTGGTTGTATGCGATCGAGCGAAAAATTCAATCTCAAAAGGAAGTTTTCTTCTATTATATAGAACTGAATAAAAACCGATAAGCAAGATATTGCAAAATTTTTGTAACTTATCAAAATGACTATTTTTTAGAAATACTGCAACGTGCAAATGCCCTCATGTAATTTTATGTATTTATCGGACTTCTTTTGCGCGCGAATTCTTACCATGGAATTATGATTTTTAGGTTAGAAACGTAGCTGTTATTTACAATCCTTAGGAGAATCTTCACAGGAACTTGTATTTACAATGCTTCTTCTGGTCTTGCCAGTTCGAATGTAACTATTCAACTATTTAGCTCGATTGATGTTCCCTTCCGCAAATATAATCTTTTACCGCAAGATATTCTACGACTTGTTTTCAATCTTTTTCGATACTTAAAACATCATGAATGCGTATTCAGTTGTACTATTTTCAGATTTCTCTGAATCTCTTAGAGAATCGGTTAGTTATGTGGGATTTTCATAACAATACTCTTTAGGGCTGTCTTTTAACCAAAAAAATATCGACTTTCATTTTCATAAAGTTTGGCAACCCTAAAGAGACGAAAAGAAAAATTTTACATAAGTTTCGTTTTGGCAATTTTTGAGTGAGAAGACGGGGCCTAAGTCAAACAAGTCGGAGAAACTAAAAAGGGTAAGTGGAACTTTAATGGGATTTATATAAATAAATATCTTATTGTAAATTTGTAAAGCGTCGTATACATATATTTTATGATTTTTCTTGAACATTAGTTCGGAAAGCCGCCAAATTGTTCAGCTCAGTAGATATCGCAAATTCCGAAATTTTTATAAATGTTTTTCTAACAACTTTGAATTGTTCGATTGAGAAAAGCATTTTTACGAAGGCAGCTGGATCCAAGGTGTGCATTAAAATTTGATAAAGAGAGACAGAAAAAAAAGGCAAGCAAGAAACTCGCTATGGCTAGCTCTGCAGCATGTCGCATAAAGCGCGAATTCAAAGAACTAATGTGCGATGAAGCGCTTGTACCAAATTCGAATAAATTAGAATTGGTCGATGATTGTTGGACCGAATTACGCGGAGAAATAACTGGACCCTTGGGAACCCCCTATGAGGGCGGTAAGTTTTTATTGGCAATCAAAATACCCGAAAGGTATCCCTTCACACCACCAAATATACGCTTCATCACCAAAATCTGGCATCCAAATATATCATCAGCCACGGGTACTATTTGTTTAGATATTTTAAAAGATAACTGGGCGGCCGCCATGACTTTGCGTACGGTTTTATTGTCGCTGCAAGTTTTATTGGATGCCCCCGAACCGGATGATCCCCAAGACGCCGTGGTAGCCTATCAATATAAACATAAACGACAGATATATGAAATGACAGCTCAACATTGGACCAACGTTTACGCAGGCGGTCCTCATATATATCCAGATTGTGACGAAAAAGTTCAAAATTTAAAAGATAAAGGCATTAGTGAACATGAAGCTCGAGCCGTTTTATCTAAAGAGGATTGGTGCTTGAAAAAAGCCTGTAAAGAACTTTTCTTTTAGATTTATTAAAGCGGGAAAGTTTCGGCCTCTCATCTCAACCGAGTCAGTAACCTCCTATACCTTAGTAATTGAAATCTCCAAGTGATACTCGGAGAAAAAACAAACAAACGGACCGAATATGCTTTAAATATTTGTTAATATAATTTTTTTTAATGTCCTCTTCGTTTTTATATAACATTTACTTTGTAATAATATTCGTATTATATTTTGCTTACCGTTCATTAAAGGTAATTAAAAAAAAAAGTCTTGTTGCTTTATTTTCAGCTCCATTTTATTACATTTTTCTTCTTTCCCCATGCCGTCAAGCCGTTGCCTTAAATGAGTCCATTTCCCAAACGGAGAAATTTTAGTTTATTTCAGTTTGCCAGCAATATTAAGACCACTGATGTATTAAAGAATTGAACAAACGATTTTGTCGCCGCATTCACTTTAAGAAACTCCAACAAAGCGAGGGACCCGAAAAATACTAAACTTGAGCAATCGGCTTATATTACGATAATAGGAGATTTCAAATTAAATAACTTATAAATAACATTACATTGCGCAAAGTTTTGATACACTCGGACCCGAATGTATCTCCTTTATTGACGAACTAGTACCGATTCGCAACTCTTCTTTCGGGTATACAGCGAAGTGGACATTTGGTAGACATAATTCAGTCTTTTAATCCCTAATGAAAGGTAGAAGCTTTAAGATTTTGGGATGATCGGCCGCTATACGTGCCCGAACGATAGGAAGAATGATAGTCAGAGGAGAAGCGAAAAAGAAATAATGTTTCGGCTCAAATAGTTGAACTTATGGAAAAATATCCGGCGGCCCTATGGGATTTCAATGTAGTTAAGTAACAAACGTGTGTCTATTCGATATTGTTACGTAGATCCGTAGATCTGCTCCGAAGATCTTTACAGAGTTGTAAAGTAAGTAAGGAACAAACCGTGTCTCGATAGTGTATTTGGGCACAGAAACGAATACGTAAAAGCTTTGAAAAGGGCGAGTAATTCTATTAGAGCACTTGATTGATGGACAGACCTCTTTTATCTTCGTAAAACAGCTTCTACGGAAATAGTTCTATATAAGCGCAACAGGGTTCATATTATGTGTAGGTTCAAGAGCGTCAGGAATGCTAAAAGGATTTTCTGAACTCTCGCACTACTGGGCGCTTTGCTCCAGACAAAAATTTGTCGCCCGTATATATATATATTCCTTTTGTGATCATAATGAAAAAAATGAGAACATCAAAACCTTACCCTGTTTCCAAATTCAACCTGAAACCATTACAAGCTGTTATAATTCATCATTATTGCTCTCAGCGTTAATGACAAGGAAACCGCAACCAAGTGGAGGCCGCATGCTTTCATTTTACATTAAACTCGACACTAAGATCTTATTCCCCAAGTATGCTCTTGGTAGCTATAATTGGGCAACGTTCTTAAACCGGCTCTTATTGCTAATGAAAGTTGCGCCAGATACAAGTAGAAGCCGTGATCTATTCTATATGGCTATAATCGGGCACTATGTTGGATGACGAAATGCGGCTGGTGGTGCACGCGAGAAATGCGCCGGAAGGAAATGAAAGCCGCATGATATTTGATTATCTGCAATGTATATCCAAAAAAAATGGATTGCTTTGCTTCCAAATCCGACATAAAGCTGTAGATAAACCGTGGCCGCTTCACCGTTGTCTTATAAAGGTCGACCTATAACCAAAATCATCGAAGGCTGATTCATGTAAGCTAATCTCGCTATAAACTATTATTCCCATATAATCTAACCATTGCATAAATAACTGTAATGATCTAAAGTAAATGGAGTACTTAGACATAAGCAATAACTTTAGCGACGACCCAATCATAACCAGTAATCGTTTAAATCGCTTGTTCGTTGCGGACAATTGGCTGAACAAATAAAGTCACCCTTTCTTTCTCATGATATTTAATTTTGTTTAATTTCGTTGAAATGCTTAACACATCTACAGCAGATATGACAAATTAGCAACATTTTACAAAAGCACACACATACACACGCACACAGTTACAGAATTCTCAAACAATCATATCCGCATAGTCTTACGAAGAAGTAAAGGAAATAAGGCGCTAAAGGCTTTGATGAGAGTGGTTAGTTAGAGTAGGAATTTTGTCATTAGCTACGATGTTGATGACTACAGATTAGCAGCTTTGATGACATTGCTGTTGATGGTGTTCTTGTTGCTGTTGTTAATAATAATGATACCCTAATAAATCGAGCATGATAGTCAATATGTTCAAATTCTTCCCCTTAGTAGCAGCTAATGCGTTGAATTTTGAAAGATTTTTATTTAATTTTGATTCGTTTCACTTGCGTAACCAGTTGATTTATTTTATATATTATTTCATATATATATATATATATATATATATATATATCATTCTCTATTTATCTTTCCAGTATAATTTAATTTGAAGGGTGTTTTGTTTTGTAATCCTAATCGATTATGGTTTTCACTTGTGACTTTCACAATCATTTTAATAAAACTTGACTTGCAGGTGTTTCTTTCAACTTATTATACTTTGTAATCTATAGCAGTTGTTTAAAGGTTTTTTAATTATTATGGAAAGAAAAAGAAAAAAAAAAAAACAGAACAAAAAGACAAATCTTTAAACAATAACTTTATTATAACTATGTCTTCATTTGCATAATTTGCCTGAACTCATTTGCCTAAAAGAGAGTTTTGTGAACTCACAGATTAACCCTTGTATTCCCTATAGGAGTAAGAAGGAATCTTCGATTAGTTTTAACGCGAATTTTAGACATCCGCCAACGTAAATGTCTATATAAAAAGAAGAATCCCAACTTGACAAGCAAGTAAGAACATTGTAATCGAGCAAGGACGACAATCAGACACCCTACGTGACGTTGCCTAGCACAGTTATTCACTCGTTTTGACAATAAGACGTCAAAAATGATGTCTCACTTTCATGCAAAGGGATACTTTTCATGAAAGCCTTCATTTTGAAGAAAGGTGTAAAACATCGCATGACCTAATCCAAATTTAGCTTAACCTAATTTACTCCGCAAAATTTTATCATTTTTTAATTTCCGTCATAAAATATTCGAAATTAGACATTCTCTCCATCTAAGGGCTTGCTTTTCATGATAACCTTCATATATGTTGGGATCTAAACAATAGACCTATGCGAACCAAAATTCCTTATCGTTAATTTTCATGCTAAATTGGTACTATGGAGCAATCTTCATCATAAAATATGACTATTATGAGGAATCTTATACGCAGCGAGGTCCAAGGAATAGACCCATGTGGTTGGCATTTGGTCCACTTAATTTTTTAAGTATAAGAGCAATAATAAAATGCACTGTCATCGTTCATTGGTGGCTATAAAAGTATCTGATTAAGATAATAATAATGAAATAGTTTAGAATGTCCGAAATTATGGTTTACGTTTTCCAGTTTACAATAAAGAATGAATCACCGATTCTTTTTAGGTGGTTATAAAAGTAATTAGCATACACAAAAATTAACAAATAACTCGGCCGTCCGAAAATATGACTTACACTACTGTATGATTGGCTTGAATTTTTTAAGGAATTCTAAGCAGAATAACAAAATGTCCTTCGATTCTTCATTGACGATTACAAAAATGCATGCTTTACATAATGATAAGCAAATTGTTTGTAATGTCCGAAAACATGGCCTACGTTTTCCAGCTCATAACGAATGGTAAGGTACACAACAGTAAGCAAATCATTTGGCCATCCGAAAATATAGCTAACATGGCTTTATCATTTTCTTGATGTCTTTTTATAATATTTTATTTTTCATTAAACGATTCCTAAAAAGTAAATGCCTTGAAAAAAAATGGAGTTAAAGGCATGTACTGAACGTATTAGATGAGCGAATTCCGGTCAAAAATTGTATTCGTTTAAAAGGGTACACTTCTAAATCAAACGAAACAAGCCTTAGTCAGGGTAATGATAAATTTCAGACGTGTTTTCCGCTTTAAACTCTAAAACTTCCGCTAAGGAACTATTGGAATGTATTACTTCTGACTGATATTTTAAGATCCATCGAACTTGGCCTTGGGCAACTAAAATTTTTAGATCATTTTTCGTTTTATTAAATATTTATAATCGCTTCATAAATAAAGTTATTCGAAATCGTTGTAAACGTATACCATGTTTCCAGACAGTAAAAAAATCAAAATAAAAATCGTAGTTTCTATCGATTGGTATATAATATGCACGCGCTGATAAAAATGTAATTTTGATAAATACTGACAATTGTAAGATGATGGTAACTCTGCACAATCAGATGTTTGACTTGTGTTACTTGCTCGTGTAGTAATCACGTTGTTCCTATTTTTGTTGGTTTAAATTTTTTTTTTTTTTTGCAAGCGCTTCTCAAGTAATTATTTCACCTCTTACCGAGAGAGCTAGAAGGCCTATTAGTTCCTCATACCATTCTATAATATCCAGAAATATTCGTGGTTCTGGAGTCGCGTCGGGCTTTGCAAGAATTTAGGTAAGTCTCTCCATACTGCTTTGACTTAAATTGAGATAGAGTTTTAGAGTTAATGTTAACGGTTTATGATTTTTTTTCCGCCTTCGTACGCTAGTCAAAGTTCAAAGTATACTAATTTTGCTACATGTGTGTGTAACACAAAGAAATTTTGAACATTAGCGACTCTTTACAGTGTAGAGAGTGCGGAATCTATTGTTCAAAAAAAAAACAAAAAAAAAATACTCGTATGCGTTATCCTAGCGTGCACCTTCAATATCGTAACACAGGCAAGATTCAGCATTCCTCAGAGGTTGGCAGCCCTCTCCGTGCAATTAATTAGACGAGTCAGCTTTCATTCAAACTGGGTTTTTTTGACCATCAAAATGTTACGTTGGGCACACTTGTATGAGGTAACTTAGTTGCGAGAAGGTTAAAGATTTCAGGCGGAAAAGGCACATTTTTATTAAGAATCCTAAAGCATTAGTTAGGAGCTCTCTCGGAATATAACGTGACTTTTTTTGCACTTGCAATTGATAGGTGTAGCAAGGCGCCTATTGCTGCGAAAGTCGGAACTTGTCACAGCTTGTTATCGAAAGTTGAAATCCAACAAATGTGTTAGCAGATCAATCAGATCAGATATTATAAAAAAGGCTAAAAGGGTTCTTCCCGATCCATAGCAAAAGTGCAATTCCCTAGATCCGATTTCCACAATAGCAATTATGGAGATGAAAGTTAGAGTTAGTTATCAGTGTTAGTTTCATCTTAATTGACCAAATTACGTAAAAATGCCGGCTGTCTCCGCAATGGACAAACTCACTCATCTCATTAGATGATACCTCAATAAAGGGTTAAATAATTACATGATTTTTCATTCAACATTCCAAACAATTCTAACAATTTTACATACATTTGCTTTTTTTTTTTTTTTTATTGAAATATACAAACATGAGGAAAGCTAACGTACGATTTACAACAATATTCTAAATGTGAGAAACACAAAACAGTTATACTTAATACAACCCTTTTTTGTTTGTTTTAAACTGACAGTTAACATGTTAATTAACAACATGTTAACATAATTTTGTGTGAGGCAACAATCTGGCTTAATTATGATGCAACAACAACTAAAAGCCTAGAATTTTATTTAATTAAAATGTTTATGAATAAAAGAGAGAAAGAGAGAGAGCGAGAGCGAGAGCGAGAGCGTGAGCGTATATGCATTATAGCATTCGAATGAAATATGATTTTCAGAATTTTTTGATGACAGTTTCATAACTAAAGCGAATACCTTTTCAAAGCCTATTATATAAGCAAGCCAGATATTGTTGAGAAGATTGACTCGGGACAAACCAAATCAGTCGAATTCTTTGTTATTTCCAATACTACGATGTACGATGCATCAGAAGGGCAATAATCTCACTTTTCATGGTTTCTTTCTGTTATATCAAAATTGCCGACAATTTGCTATCGTTTGAAGTTTTTGACGTCCAATCCAGGACCATTCCCAAACTTTTTCAATGCTTGCTAATGTACGCAGTTATTGTAATGAAATTTAAGTGAAATTTCAACGAATAACGTTTGCAGTTGTTGCTCCGCTCGTGGTAGAAAAAAGTCCTTTTCCAAGGGTTTATCCGCATATGTAGCCAAATAGGTAAGAACCATGTATAGGAAGTCAGTGTTCCCGGGTAGAGTTCACTCTGCGTGTAGGTACAGTTAGTACTTAGTCGGTAAAAGCATAAAACTTTCCGATTGCTCGCACACCCACTAAGCTGAAGCCATTCCCTATCTCTTTCTCTCTTCTCCTCACTTTTTTCTGACCGCAACGTGTTAGACGAGTATTAGTCATACTGAAACAACTAAGAACATTATAGCCAGGCAAGGCCGAACCGTTAAATACCCTACACCACCTTGTCTAACATAATTCTTTTTTGACGAAGGATGGGGGACATATTCAGTTTTTCCAAACGTTTGCAACACCCAGAAGAAAGCATCAGAGACCCCACAAAGTATATATGTTTTTGATCACAATCAAATTCTGAATTGATGTAAGCATGACCGTCCATTCGTCCCTGTAATGCTTGTTGTTAACATTCTCCTGTCCAGCAAGGTGAAGCTTTCGACTTCAAATGCACGTATTGAGAATCGTCCAAATTGGTCGAAGGACACGCCCGCAATATTACGTAAACTGAGGACATCTTGGTTTTTCAAAAGGAATAAAACTGCTTTTTGTTCATTACTCATAAACTGCAGCAGATAAATCTACACAAATTTGACCATATATTCTATGAGCGGCCCTGTAGCAACCACACAAAGATGAAAAAAAATGTTCGGCGCCCAGTTAAATGTGTAGTGTGCCATAATTTCATTCCTTTTTCCAAACTTTTATCACGCCTAGAAGCAAGTTTCATAACATGTTCGTCCGCGCATTTGCCCATCTGTCCGTCCGCACAACTGTGCGGTATCTGTGGTAAACATTCTCCCGTTCGCTAAAATAAAGATATCGCCTACAAATTTACAAAGAAATTTGAAAATGACCCAAACTTTTCAAAAAACACACCTACAACGCCCACACGCCTATGTTACAATAGCTCTGGACACGTTTGTTTTTTGTTTTGCTTGTTACTCATAAAGTCCACCACGCCCATCCAATATTATAAAGTATGAAAATGTAGTTCTGTTCTCTTTCTTTAGGATCACGATGATGGGCAAAGGGGAAAATAATTTTCTTACCCGCTAGCTTTTCTTAAACTTTATGGTTTTTGCTGGACAAGCCAAAGCGGAAGAATTCCTCAGTCAATGTTTTCAGTAATTTTGCAAAATTTCATATGTTATTATATTTTTCTCTATGATAGATTTCGCTTATAACCTGCCAGGATGACCGGTACATAAGGCAATAACTTTATCTATAACCATCTGAATGAATCCACTGGCACATGTGAACAATTATTGTTTTTAATTAAAATTCAAAACCTCTATAGGGATGCTTAACAGTAATAATAATAATAACAACAACAACAAGTCAATGGTAAACATTAAAAAAAAAATTGTTCGCTAATGAAAATATAATAAATTGGTTTTTAGGATCGATGTGCGTTTCTCTCAGATAATTCGCATGCAAGGAGTTTAAGTGGACGCACAATAATCTTTGCTAAGAAAAAACAGGTAAGAAAGTTACATACGACGGAGGCCGAATCGCGCATACCCAACACTATGTTTTTCGCATTCTACTCTCCAAGTTCTTTTATTTGATACCCATATCGCTGGTATTATTAAGAAAAAAATAATGGCGGTGTCTATCATATTCATGTTAAAATCGATCCATTTTTAGGCAGATAATATATCTTCATTTAAAAATACATAGTTTTAGAACATAGTTTTGAACATTCGGTCCTGTTTGCCTTATGATAAATACGCATAAAAATTCAAAAAAGTGAAAAAAAAACAAAATTTAATCATTTGCAACTTTGTGTGGGCGTGGCGGATGTTTTCCATTTTTGCACGTAGGGAGTAGAGTGCCTCGTAAAGTAAATGTGGAAAATTTCAGTCTTCTAACTTTTATCATTTCCGATTAATCCAAAAAGTTTTGTTAAAAAAAAGCTGAATTACATTCAGTTTACGCCCCACTGCGCGCTTCTGCGCTGACCACTTTGGCCCATTTTCAATGCCAACCTGGGTGCAGAAACTTCCTATGTTTCTACTAAACTTGAAGTCTGTGTCTTCACTTTTGCGACCAGGAGAGTGCCATCAACACGCACCACACGGACGGACAGACGGACAGACATGGCTAAATCAACTTAGAATTTCGCGCTGATTAAGAATATATATACTCTGTAGGGTCTTTGGAACTTCCTTTCGGGTGTTACGTATATTATGGAAAAAAACAGCAGGACTATAACCCCTTCTTACAGTGGTGGGTATAACAATTATTAATAAAGAGTTATACGGTAATTAACGTTTTATATAAAATATTATATATGATAGGTAAAGTATATCCTAGCGACGAGCCATAGTTCCTTTTGACAATGTTTTTAAGTTCCTTCATTTTGTTTTGGCAGACTCTTTGCGTTTCACTTTTTGCTGATTCGATCTTCATATCCAATTTTTCTTTTCCAATATTTCCAAGCGAATAATTTAGAGTATTGAGGTGACCTCTCTGACTAGCACACATCTAGATTATCATCATTTAGTTAACTTTGCCTGTCAACAGAGCTACTGTGGGGGATGTTGAGGGCAAGTTAAAGCGACGTTTGTTTAGAAAGCTGTTCGAGCTATCGTTTGCCAAGTGTTCGCTTAAAGTGCTAGACTTAGCTATGCTCAAAGCCTTTACAGCATTGACCTCTCTGACTAGCACACATCTAGATTATCATCATTTAGTTAACTTTGCCTATCAAGAGAGCTACTATGGGGGATGTTGAGGGCAAGTTAGCCCTTAGTTTAGGATTTTTATTGTTAACCAGTTCCTTAACTGCTTACTTAAGTTAACGTTCATGTTATGGCATTTAAATGTAACCAAGCTCTTTAGAAGTAAACTATAAGCTATGTCCTTGAAATGTTATACAGTACTTTATAAGTCCTTGGAAATCAAAGGAGTACCCTACGTAAGATGTATTCATTTATGAAAAGTTTGCAATTGCCGTCAAATATGTAAATGCTTCGAATAGAGACTTATAATGAACTTTTAGATGACCTGTTGAAAAATCTGGGCACCAAACGGTTTCGTTTTGAACTTGACAAACTTCACGATGTAAGTGAAAACTTTACTTAGAATGCTTCGCAAATGGTATTTGACAGTGAAACGGATAACATTCAATTTATCCTTTATCCTAAATATCTTACATCACCCTAAAGTGATCCATTAATCCACTAACGGTGTCGATACGTTTAGAAAATGTGCTTTTAAATTGTGTGCCGATCGATTCAGAATCACTTTCTGAATTGATCTAGACTTGTCTGTCCATTTGTCCGTCTTATATTATATTTTGATGAAATTTGCTGTACCGACGGGTTTGGGCCCAAGGACGAACACTATTGAAAATGGCTACGATCGGATCACTTCCCCTATAATCCCTTATTCTGAAACGTCGTTGTAGAAATAATTGTAGCGAAGTGGTATAGGATATCTAACAGTTGACTCGGACCTTTTGTTTTTTATTTATTTTTCGCTTTTATATATTATAAAACCATGGTGGCCGATAAGGCCAAGTCAGTAATAAAAAAGAAGAGATCAACCAAGAAGAGATAAGGTCCTGAGAAATCCAACAGATGAAGCAAGTAGACTGACGGACAAATCAGAGCTTTATTAAGAGTACATCCTTATCTTGCCGATAAATTGTATTTGTTAACGGACGGTTAGTCTACTGGAATAAGCGGATGGACAAGGTAGTCGGATGGATGAACTAACAATGATCTCAGTAACAGAACGTTTCCCTTTGCGGAATATCGTATTACGATATTCTTCAGCCGTGTAGTTGTTTACTTAAATTATTTATTAGAGAGCTGATGTGTCTACATATATATATATATATATCTGCGATCTGATATCGTATGTTTTGTCACCTTTTGGCTTCACGTTTAGCACCACTTTTGCGTGACATGTCTTTATGTCTAACCCTTTCGGTGTAACATGACAAAATTATGTAGTTCGAAAGGTACTGCGGACGGATAGACGCATGTCTTATTGAAAAGCTAGCTGGTTTGGCAGTAATCGGGTGGTCTCTGTCTTTACATCATGGACCCTCCACAGGCGGTTACGCTAAAGAAATACATCTGCTAAAACCCTTACAAACGCACACGGACAGACGGAACTCACTTATCGGACGAACTGATCTTATGCACTAGACCACTGTATATATATATATACCCTGCTCTACCTACATTTCCTCGATTGTTAGAGCATTACTTATGCCTGAGATTACACCTTTCCATTTGCAAATGTTAAGGGATAAGTATTCTGACTTACAGGCTAATAAAGCGCGTCTCACGTATACCTTCAAAATGAAATTTTTCGTACTGGACAAGTGTACGTTCTTCCTCGATATTTGCATTTGTCACAAGTTTAATCATTTCATGAATTTGGGATTTTGTTAACGAACTCCTTTTAGTTTGTATATTAAACGTAACAATAAAACGATTTATTAGATCTCGTCTGTCCTTATTGTTTACTTCAGGAAAACCTGAAAACGATCTGTAAAAAAATTTAAGACGAGTCTGGTCATTCCGCATTCTGAAGTACATGTATTCGCGATTGCTTTAATTCTTTAGTGAGTGCGACAAGTCACAGCAATCACAGCAAATGTCATTCACTTTTTCACTTTATTTATGAAATTCAACTAATTGCGTAAACTCCTAATGTCACCTTAATCTGTTTAAAATAATCGATCTTTATATGCAGACCACCGATTTCCTTAATACTTGCCTTACTTAACACGAAATATGAAGAAAAAAAAAAACTAAGAACGGATGCCTATCACTTAAGGAATTAAACAAAATCGATTTGAAGTTAAGTCGAAGTTAAACTAACTTCATGGCGATGTAACACAAACAAAATGAGAATTATGTATAACTTTGTCCTCCAATGGCATGGCACAAAAATATATACATACATATATTAATGTTCTCTGTGCATTTGTATGTTTGCTTTAATGTAAATATTTGCTCTGTATTGTTGTTGTTGTATGCAAAAAAATTTCAATCATCATTAAATCTAATGTACCCACAAATATGGAGGTTGCAGATTTCCATCAACAAAAAAAAGAAAAAAAAAAAAAAAACAGGAACGAATTACCGAGCAAAGCAGAAACAACATTGTATTCGTTTATGAGAAAAGAAATCTGTTAACATATTATTCATGCAAACGCTCGTCCAATATTAAAAATGCGAAAGAGAGAAAGAAAAGATTATGCGCACACTTACGCTTCTCGCAACAAAATAATTAAAAAGAAAGCGACAGCAACAGACGATATTCTCATTCTGTAGACGTACGCAAGCACGTACTATGTCGTGGATAAATATTTTAACAGAGATTTGTTTTTTGTTTTTTTTTTTTTTTTGGGAAATAAATGAATGTGTAAGAGTTTTCTTTTTATTGTTTGTTTCTTTTCCTTTTTATTTAATTTACCACAAACTTTAATATAGCAGCGTGAACTAAATGGCAAGAGATGCCAAGATTACATATAAAATAATGTAGCAGTGGGCCTCTTAATAACTTTTCCCGTTTCTCTGCTTCCTCTTTCATTCTCATTGTTTCTATGAAAAAAAAAAAAAACAAGAAATTCTGGTAAACATGTCGCACTCTATGGAAAGCAAGATCCCACAGACTTCTGTGCTTTTAAGCTCACACATACCGCGATCTATGGCATATGAGTAGATATACGAAAAACGCAAAGATCGGGTAGCAAATCGTTTTCTGTTGATATCAACTCACATTCATGATTTTGAAATTGTAAGCTTGCTCTTACGATTCTGTCTGTCATTCTGTCTAATTTCTAAATTTCATATATTCTACCAACTGCTTCAATAGATTTCAATGGATATTTCCTACGAGAATAAAAAATTGCATAATTGCATAATTAACTGTCATACATAAAACGCCGTAAAATTGCTTCCACCTAAACCAATTTCAAAAGCTTCGGTCCTGGAGTCCTTGGGTATCTCAAATTGAGTGGCATGTACTATTGTCGACAAAAAGTAATAAGATTGTAATAAGATGCTACTACCAATCCAGCACAGCAAATGTCTTGAAATTAATGTCCGCTGCTTACAACAATCATACCAACCTACCAAAAAAAGAAAAAAAACCGCCCGGGAAATAAAAAAAACATACAGTCTTGCTACGTCCTGCCCACAGTAGTAGGTTGAATACAAGAGAACAGGACCGACAGAAAGGCTTAAATCGATTCAAAAAGTGATGATAAATGAAACGCTGTTATTACCAATCCAGCACAGCAAGTGTCTTGAAATTAATGTCCGCCGCTTACAGCAGTCATACCGACCTACCAAAAAAAGTATACACATCGCGCGGGTATTTAAAAAAAAAATACAGTCCTGTTACGTTTTACCCACAGTAATAGGTTATATACAGACAGACTTGGATCGATTCAGAAATTAATTCCGATTTGATCGGCACAATAAAAAGTAGATCTTTCTCAAATCCTTCTTGGTGTTATATACATCCACACCAGTAATGTACTCTTGTACAAGTGGTTTAGCGGATAATAATGTTGTGATCTCCCGCTATTAAGTTCTCTCTGCTCTATTACAAGTTTTTGGTAAATTTATAGAAAAAAAGAAAAAAAAATGAGAAAATCCTCATCATTTATTTCTTTTCCTAAACAAATCTCAGTTCAAATTTAGAGAAAGAATTTCATTATTCTTTATCTATGTTATAGGGCACGTGCCCTTATGTATGTTCGCCTTATAGAATAAGAATTTTAATCGTTTTTATCGTCGCTTTGTCTTTAAATGTCTTGCTGAGAGAAATGCAAACATGCGCACAATATTTTATTTCTCTCTTTCTCATAACTAACAGTTGACAAGCATTTGCAGGAGAGTGTTAACAGACTTTTCTTTTCTTTTCTATTTTGCGAGTGTATTAGTGTGATTGAAATGTGTTGTGTAGAGCAAATGTTTGCACACTATTATCTATCTGTTAACATTTCTTGTCATTTACTTCTCTATTCTCTCTCTCTCTCTCTCTCTCTCTCTCTCTGTTAGTCTGTTTACATAGTTTTTGGTAAAACGTGTTTGACTTTACGAGAATCGTGCATGGTATGAGAGTGTATGCGTTTGGATGTTAACAACAGCCGCCATTGTTATTTTCATCTTAAAATTTTTATAAACTTCGTAAATGTTTTTTAACGTTCATGCTAACGACTCCAGTAATGGTAACGGAGATGAAGTCGTCGTGCGTTCACATCCACATTATTTTGAATCCATAAAGCCATAAAAAATTGTATATGAAAAGGAATTCTTTTGTTCTTTTTTCTTGGGTAGTAGCGTAAAGATGTGCATGAACGAGACAGACTTTAGTAAAAATGGTTAAGCACTGGAGGGAAGAGTAGGGGAGAGATGCAAAACCGATAAATTGGCTGCTCTGTCTACTATGATATGATTATAATTTGTGGTAATGCAATCGACATTGTTTCTTGTTTCTTTTACTTGCAGTGTGTTTGTGCATAGATTGTAATGAATTGTTATGTAAAAAATTTTATTTTAGCAAATAATTAAATAAATAACGTTTTTGGCTTTCATAGAACAACAAGCTAATAAAGTCAATTATTTGAGAATCACATCAAATGAGTGTCAGAATATTTGTTGTACACTCGGTTCGATTCATTGTCGGCTTTTATTCTCTCTGTAACACTGATAATTATGCGTTATATTGATGGCCATAAGATTTAGCAACAATTTGATCACGTCTACCCATTCGCCTCTCTCGTACGGTCCCAACAAACTTGTTCACTTTGTAATCCTTGCGATAATAATTGTAACAAGGAAGAAAATATTTAAAGAAAAAAAAACCAAAAATATTAATGTTTTATGGGCGCGTTAGATTTTTTTCCATATTGGTGCAGATACTATAGGATCACCTCTAGAACAGATATGATAAATTTTCTCGCCATATCATATATTTTAGCATATGAATAATAACAAAAATACCCATTAGACGTTTTCTAAGATTATATTATACCTTGGTCGTCTCCTCTTACGATTTGGTCCATTTCCAATGCCAAACTGCTTGCAAGAACTTCCAATGTTTGTGTCGAATTTAAAATCTATATCATCACTTTTGCAGCCGAGAGAATATTAGCCACAAACATTATATGGACAGACAGACAGACATGGGGATATGCTTAAATCGATTTAGAATTTGATCCTAATCAAAAATATATGTATGCTGTATGAGTTTTTTTTCCTGATTGTTGCGAACGTTTTGACAAAGTTGATGGATATAAAAATAAATGTAGTAAATAAGTTTACTTTTATTGATCAGTCTTCGCTTTGAGTAAAAAAGCGGTTCCCGTAGCTACTTATGGATCATTTTCGATATTCACTTCTCAGTTTTCACCCATTGCAGGTTGCATTGCAGTAGCGTTAAAGTGGATGCGGTAACTAATTGCAATCGAACCATTAACGCATCGCATCTATCATCGAAAAGACTTTCTTCAAAGTTATAGATTGATTTTGAAAATATATGCGCTCAGGAATAGTGTACCTGTGTCTTTGATTTTCGATATTTCTAATTAAAGATGCTTCTGGTAGCGAATACAATGGAGTTATTGTGGGACTACTATTGGAAAATATTGACAAAATTTGGTTTAGGTGAACACAGAAAATGAAACAATTTTTGCATGTGATACGTGGGCTCGCACTAAACATAACGGCAGGCTATTATCCTCGATTTTGTTTTACGTGAATACACTAAACTTTGCAAGTGATACGTGAGATGACTTCCAACATTACTGTGCCGAAAGATACTCTATAGTCTTATTGTCACTGATCAATCTTGGTTACAATTGTAAAGTCGTTAATACTTTTTATTATCAGTTGATAAACTAAACAAAACACTGACGCCTTATCCTTAAAGGTAATAATCATCATGAACTCCATCAAATTTTTCTTAAGCGATTTTATGCCAGTCAGCTTCGCGGACACTTTAGGTAATAAGGCAGCAGCAGTTCTAAACGTATAATCGTAACCTAATGCACCGGACGTCTAAAGCATTACGAGCGAAAGCTCTGCTAAGCAGGAAGAAAACACGACAACGAATTACTGTCCATTGTTTATTCCTTTTCTATGGGCCATCTAAGCCTTCTTAGTTGCTTTTCTATATATCCGCACAGTATATAGTAGACTTTTTTGTGGATTTATGTATAAGAATGTACCCCAATCCGTTTAGTAGTTACGGATACTCGGTCAAATAGCATGCTTGCTACAATGATTCCGCATTCGACGATGGCCGTAGAAATTGTAAACTTAGTCTAGCAATAATGGGGAAGGGACACCGCCACCATCATTAAATTTCCTAAACCACTTTACAGATTCAACTTGAGGCATTATATGGCAAGTGGTTGAAAAAATAGTCCTATCTAAACAATTTTCCATGGCATTGGTCCCTGGTCCAAAACATCACATTTCATCAAAACATTTTACAAATTACTACCTGTAAGTTGAATACGGGAGAATGAGGCAGTCAAATGGACAGACAAGCTTAGAACTATTTAAAAAATGATGCTGAAGCGATTGGTATAATAAAAGGTGGAACAATCTCAAGTCCTTCTGGGTATTACACGGAAAGAGTTAATTAAGCACTTTATGAAAACGAAAGGAGTTAACTTATACTAGTTATTGAAAGAAAGAGAAGAGCTTATGATTTATAGCACTATGACAGTCATTAAATTTCAATATTCATTTCTTTAATAAAGGAAGTCAGCTCTTTGAATATTCCTTTATACCTTGTTAAAAAGATGGATGGATGAATGGATGGACGGAAATGGGTAAAAGATGAGAAAAATCTGAAGCGGCTTCTGATCTTATTACATTTTTTGTGTTTGGAGATGAAAGGTTCGTCTATGTTTCTTACAAGACACGGCCCACAAAAGTCGTTAGACTGATTTTTCCCCGTTTTTTTTTTTTTTAATAGCACCAATCACTCAAAGGATGCTTGCGTTACACGGTGACGGCCAGAGAAACGTCAGAAGGGAAGAGAAAGAGATAGTGCGCGATCGCAGGCTAGTGGGCCTGTGCTGAATCGGCAATCGATGCCACCAGCTGAGCACCTCTTGTTGGTGGGGCCGAAGTAAACTCCAAAACGGTTAAATTTTAAACCCCCGAACACTGACTTGGTCACCGCTCTTTTTCACCTATCCATCCACTTATGTGGATAAGTGATAAGTGCGATCTGTTACTGGGAGCAAAAATTTGGCATGATATACCAAAAGTCATAATGTCGCTAGTTTTCGATATGAAAAACTTCGGTCCCATGTGATGAAACCTATTCAGAAAATCCTTGCTGTTCTAATCTTCCCGTTGTTATTAGCAGAGGTTACTCCTTTCAATTAACGGGGATTTTAATGAATGACTTATTATTTGGTCGAACACTGATTTGATTCGGACGAAGATGCAAAAAATTGGTTTCCTTTGGGGACAGAATTAAAAAACGAGACATACTTTCGAGATGGATTTCAAACATTACTCGATTGTTGGGAAAAAGCGCGATAGCCAACGATGAGCAATACTTTGAATGAAACACATTGCACCAACTTTGCTGAATAAAGCTTCAAAGTTACATCGAAAACCCGAAATGATTTCCGATTTTCATTTCCCAGCAGCTGAACAATTTCTGTGATATCCATGACTTGGAGATTATCTTTTTCAATACCCAAAATTTTCATGGAACTGACTTTTATTCTTTCAGATTCTAAAAATTGTCCTTGTATTTAATATAAAAGACTTTCAAGCGAGTAGTAATCACTTAACCTTAACTTTACTTTTTTATTCTTCACATGTAACCAGAACCTGAAAAAAGGTAACTTCCATTCATTTAACTAATATTATTGTTAGTGTGTATATGTGAGTAAGAACAAAAATATTAAAATTTCTTTGTATGTATTTATTACCAACAAAATGTACTTTTTTTTAATCTCTCTAAATTGGATTAAGTACTTTAAACGATACTGTTGATGACCAACTCACACGATGATGTTTGGTTATCTACCCAATGTGTATGTAGCATTTTATGTCCACTCATTTACACTAAATGTCCACTCGTAATATTATTTACTCTACACTAATATGCATTTGTGTATAAAGTCAACTCTTCCATCAAACTCTCTCTCTCTCTCTCTCTCTCTCTCGACTCTGCTCGTTTATCGTTAGCGTTTCATTGTTAACAGCAACTAATTATTATGTTTCTATATCTTATCAACTATACTAAGTGTGTGATTCTATTGGTAACATCTACGTACGTTTATATTATTATTTACCTATTTTTGTAGGCCTTTAAAACTCTTAGAAAACTGACGGTCGAAAAAATTGAGATGGAATGCTCACAACTACAAAATTCATTTCTTTTTAAAGGACCCCGCTCCACCTAAAAGTAAAAGTAAACTTAACGGGATGCGGAATATTTTTGTAACAATTATAAGATATAGAAATCCCACCGTGGACGCGTCTATTCTTTGAAGTTCCAAATTATTGTCCTAAGTTTTCAGGTAAAATGGTGAACCTTATTCTAGAGTTTTTCAATTGTGCTTCGGTCAGCTTAAGTTACAATATCCTTGATTTTTCCAACTGTGCGTTAGCCAAGTTAAGTTTAAATACTAAATAGAATACTGAAACTTATCCTGAATTTATTCAATTGTGCATCGGCCAGGTTACGTTCAAATATTATGCAAAACACTGAACCTTATCCTGAATTTTTCCAATTGTGCTTCCGCCAGGTCAAGTTTAAATATTAAGTAAAACACTGAAACTTATCCTGAATTTTTCCAATTGTGCTTCCGCCAGGTCAAGTTTAAATATTAAGTAAAACACTGAAACTTATCCTGAA
>KK502809.1:0-23288 GCA_000688735.1 Glossina austeni
TTTGATTGATGGCAGTGTTGTGAATGTAAAAAAAATTGGTGGCATTTTACATCAAGACAAATGGGCTTGGCTCGTCCGGAGTAACGTTTTACAAATAATTGCTTTGCGTCGTGACCACACTATATGCACTTATGAATTTTTAGAATTGCTTGGCTATGAAAACTTTTGCATTAAATGTGTGGACGAATTGTTTCATAATAATTGTAAGTCTTTGTTTTTAGCGGTAGCTCTGGAAAGCTATCCTATCACTGTCAATTAGATATCCGTCTTCTGTTTGGAAACGAAAAGTGTCTTAAGTACCATTGAGCTATCATTACATCGTTGGTCCCTTAGCTTGTCGTCGCACGCTATTGCAAAACTTCGATGGGTGTCTGGCTGTTGGCAGCGAAGAAGGTGCGCTGATGTTATTAGGTATGAATAGATCTAAAATTATGCTTCTTGCCGATGAGGAGGAAGTTACTTTTGTTTCCTGTCAAATTGTTGACTACAATCTACCGTTGACTTTCGCAACGTCACTTCCGCAATTGTCAGAAGAAAGGCATACATTTGGGACTGCAATCGAAGCTTTTTGGTAGTCCTTGTAGTATAAAGTTCTTATTATCTCTTGACGTAAGTATGGGATTGAAGGTTGGTTTATACGATGGACGTTTGCTGTGTTACGACTTGGCTGAACTGCAAATTTATTATATGGTCCAGTCTCCGCCTGGTATATCTAACTTGATTAAAATAGACTACTTGGAGCCTTTGGATGATTATCGATCTTGTTTTTACATACTAGCCTTGTATGATAATGGAAAAAATTTACAGGCTCTTCTGCATACTCTGATTTTGAGAAACGTTTAAGAGACGAAGAAGCTTCACATTATTTTCAGATCTTTCAAAATAGCGTAATACGTTTACAACTGCTATAGAAGGAAACTAATCGCGTTTTTTTGACTTGTCAATCTATTGCCACCGCAAACATTCATAACGAAGAAGAATCCAAACGTGTATTTGCGATATCCTGGCATTCGATAATTGATGAGAAAAACAAATCATTACTCTTCGATCTCAATCAATGGTATAAAGAAGAGATGCCTTGTGCTTTTGAATATAATCATCAACCGAATTATCTCGCTGGATATATATTAAATGATTGCTGTAACGGTCTGCAAACGTGGCGTAATTCAACTATGATGCGTTATTTTAATTCTGTGCAACAATTTGAAGAGCATTTCTATCCCATTTCTGTCTTTCTGTCAGCTATTTGACTGGCGCCATTTGTTGGGACATATATGTAAAAGTGATCCGTAATCGAACCTGCCAATTCCCTCGTCGGCGGGTCTGAAGACAATGCAATATTCTGTTTAAAAACCAAAATTTTAATTAAAACATAAAAAAAATATATAAAAATATAATCGAGGCAGAAGCTCTTTTTAGCTAAGTAACTATAAATGAAAAGAAAAATAA
Source organism: Glossina austeni (assembly GCA_000688735.1). Lineage (NCBI taxonomy): Eukaryota > Metazoa > Arthropoda > Insecta > Diptera > Glossinidae > Glossina > Glossina austeni. The sequence continues at coordinate 1,450 of KK502809.1, forward strand.
AATTGACAGAAAAGGCAAAAGCGACTTCGTTTTTCAAAATTTAAATTTTTAATCGATTACTTCGATGACAACGTGAGAAGAAGAAGTGCTCTTGCGTCAACCACGTTGAAGAGTTGATTACGACAGCTACTAACCTCCCAGTAGAATTTCAAAAATTACTTTTCAAAGCAATACAACGGAAGCTAATTGGCGCAGCAACGGATGTGTTATGCCGAAAAAGCCCAGGAGACTGGTGGATGCTGGAAACGCTGCTTATCGAGGAAGTTGGTTAGAGTAAATCTATAAGTACGCTGATATTAGAGTTAAGTGGCATTAAGTTCATCAAATCCATGGAGGTGGATAGGGCCACCGTATAAATTTTAAAACAAAATTTGCCGAATAACTTAAAACCTCGAAGTAAATCTCGTGACTGATTTTAAATGCGCTATCAAAATAATGCGAGAAAGTGGATCAGACTCTTCATATTTTAAAGATAGAAAGAATTTCCAAAAAAATAGCACTTTGTCGAAAGAGTAAAATAATTTCTAAGGCGCTAAAAGTAATCGATCGCGCCAATTGGAGATTGCATAGCTATTGTATAAACTTCAGTCCCCAAAGGTTCTATAACACAAGTCAATAGAATTTTAACAATCAAACACAGTTTGGCACAACTGTTGCTGCCACAACAATACTTCACTAAACTCGGCTCAGCCTTGACTAATCAATGATGCTGCTCAAGTGACCACATTTCTTAATCTACGTGTAATCAATTTCCTAAAATAAAAATCGGCAACTTTTGGCCGGGAATTTCTTTAGGTGATGTTCCGAATTTACGTCTTGTCTAAATGCCCTGAACAGACGGAAAATCGTAACTTATGCATCTCCCTTCAAACTAAATTTTAAATCTGTAGCCGCTTTTATGGTGGAGCACTCTCACTTTTGGAAAACCTTTCACAGGATTGTTGCAAGCCTTGCTGACGTAGGAACTAGTACTTCCAGGTGACAGATGGATTTGAAAACAGTTTTTTAATTGACGTCAGTATCTTCGGTACGTGTTCGCCGCTTGAAATCTGAAGTGCAGTAGAGCTTCCTTTGGTCGCAGCTATAATTAAGGCTCAGTCAATGCAGTCTTAAAACTTACCGATTGGGCTCGCCTCCACTAGGCTGCGGTTGCTACCTACATCCTTCGCTTTCATCATTTTTCTCTGACCGTTCTCCCTTTTACACGAATAGGAGACATTGCCACAACAAAAAAGGGGAAAAAAGTGGATCTCCTTAATCTGTCCCAGTCCGACCGATGTACACAGCCCTCTTTTAAAAATATTATATTTATTACGCATGAATGTAAAAGATCTGCAAACAAACCTCACCCAATGAAATGACTTTGAAATTTATTTGTTAATTGATTTATTTTCCAATTGTCACAAAATGTTTGTAAAAATTTATTTTAAGAATTATTATGTACAAAGAGAGCTCAATGGTAAGAGTTTAAAATTATAAGGACATAAGTACATTTACAAAATAAAGCAGGTAGCAGTTGCTCGTGAGCTAAATTTTATTCAAGAGTAATCTATTTGAACAACGATACGCAACAAAATAGAAAAACAATAGGTTCTAAAGTAATAAAATTGTTAAGGGAAACTAACGTCATACCTATGCCGATTGCCTTGAGTTGGTTGAACGTTGCGCATGTTACAAAAAAAAAAAGGCCCAAACATGAGCACAAAGCATGCCCGCGAAGGCATAAGTGGAGTAACAGTGTGTAGGTAAAGAAACAAATAAATTTATATTGAAAAAAAAAAAACTGTTAACGGATTCTTCATCGGTACGATGTTTACAATAATATTGAGATCATCGATTGATATTGAAATTTGCGAATACATCGGAATAATCATATCCTAATATCTAAAAAATTTCAGATTACTATTGTCATTCGAAAACGCGAACCGTTATTTATATAAACATAATAAATTGGAATTTATTCCGTATCTTCCTTCCTTCCTTCTTCCATGGTATGGAACGTTTGTATGTAATAATACGTAAAATTATTTAAACTTTTAAAAAAAATTAAACTTTGGAATTAATTCTTAACTGAATACTGCCAAAAAGGTGTTCAACAACGTTTTCAATTGCTATTAGTTTCGTGTAAAGGCTTCTTCAGTTTTATTTTTTCAATGACGTTCGCCTGTATATCATAGATACAATCGGTAGTTATTTCATAGAACAATTTACGTTCACGAGCATTATCTAGAAGTGAACGCCAAGCAGGTACGGTCTAAAAAAATAAGAAATGGTTTTTCTTAAAGCGATACCCAAAAAACAAATTCAAATAATTACCTCCAAATTTTTAAAATTTCCGCATAATATTAAACACTTTTTCGGCCTAGTTATGGCTACGTTCAGCCTTTGAGGACTAGCGAGAAAACCAATACCACTTGTACGAGCATTTGAAATTATGATGACATCCTTTTCAAGACCCTGGTATGAATCGATTGTGTTAACCATGATATTGGTGAGGCCCATGGATCTATGGTAGAAAAATATTATCAAAATTTAAACAAATGAAAACGTTATAGTCGCCCACATCCACCGTTAAATAACGCATCCTATTTCGGTTACTATAATTATTCATCAGATCCACAGACAAACTTAAATCAAATCGGAAATATTTCGATATGATAAAAGGTGGCACACTCTATAATAAGCTCTTTTGGATTTGGTGTACAAACGCACAAACAGAATATAGCTTTGTGCAACAAATGCGGTGGAACATTAAGAAACTTTTCATTTCGGCGTGATTAGGCTTGAATCCGTAATCTCTCTGGAATTGCCAAATTTACGAAGCCGCTCCTTGGGATATATGCCACAGAATCAACTCAATTCGCGTTGACTTCACATAGCGTCGGTACCGAAAGAGAGGCACATTTTTAAATAGATAGCTGCTATCCACCTTAATTTATAAATGGAAAAATTGATTGATATTAAAAAATTTAAGGAACGAAACGCACAAACTTTCAACGTGCATGAAGAGTTGTACTAAGAATATATGTGAAAGCTTTCTGTGCTAGTTTTTAGGTTCTTCAGAATTTCGACGATTGAAATATGCTGCCAGACGGACTTGAAAAATTGTGTTTATACGTATTTGTGGTGAGGGCTATGCAAAAGTAATAACATTATATTCTTACTTTATGGCAGTATGTAATATTTGGCGATGTTGAGCGTACGGAGTAATGACACCGTAACTATTCGATTTATTTGGTATGTAATCATCTAAAGCTTTTAATAACTTCGCTACGAATTCTGCTTCCATACTGTTAGAGATTTTACCGTTACCGCAATGATCGTTTTGTGTATAATCCAAACTCAACACGATAAATGATTTTATAGGCATCTGCAGTTTGCGAGTATTTCCACCGTCAATTAATTTGTTTTTATAGAAGTATAAATTCGGCCATTTGCATATTTCCGGATGCATGCGATATTGCACATTTAAACCGCTGACAATGTAATTATAGTTTATAAGATTGGTACTATTTATTGCATTGTCCAAGCAATTCTGAATGCGGGTAAACATTGAAGTACTTAAACCGAGGTCATCTGCTTTCTAAATAAAGAGTTTTCATCTTCATAAAAAATTATTAGTTATCCCAACCGACAAGTTACAAGTTACCTGCGATAATACTGTGGCCGGCAATTGTTGCGTGTCACCTACTAATACCAGAGAAGTGATTAAAAACCTCAACGGTACTAAAGTCCAAGGTTCTATACATTGCGTTGCTTCATCAATTATGCAAACATCGAAGTAGTTTACGTAACTAAAATTATAACATTAACAAAATTTCTTTATCTAAAAAAAAAAAAAATATTTTAGTTGATAACTTACTTTGTTAATCTCACACAACTTGATAAGGTGGCACATACAATGTGCGCATTACTTAAATACCATGAAAAGATCCTTTGTTCGTCATCGGGGCGCATAGCACCTTTCATGATGTTTTTCGCTTGTTCGAGTTGGCGTATTTTTTCTTTTAATTTATCCTCTTCAATAGTGCCAGGAACTGTGCTGGTACGAGCATTAGCAATTTCCGTTTCAAGTTGTAATACTTGTTTTTGCAAATCTTCTCCATTGGTTCCATTGCATTTCCATTTCAATAACTTTTTCATCTGATCGCGTATCACCACGTTTTTCAAAACTGCTGGCTGAACATATGGACTTATCTTATCCGAATTGCCAAAACGTATTAGACGAAAACGAGTTTCTACACGCATCCTTAAGCTAATTTCATACAATCTACCGGTAATCACATCTACCGCTGCATTACTTTGAGCACATATTAAAATTTTCCTATCTAAGTAGCGAACCTCTTCGCCGTATAATGTCTGCAAAGCTAAATTGGCAATTACTTGCGATTTACCAGTGCCTGGCGGCCCTTGAATCAACGTTATGTTAGGTGTCGTTTCATCGATAATTCGTGTATAAGTACTTAGCAGTACTTGCTTCTGTCTTTCATTTAAAAAACGATCGCAAGCTTTATAAACAATATTCCTTTTAGGAGGTAATTTACCGTTCAGTAACTCTAACGGATCTATAACCTTTCTAAAGAGGGGCGTACTCTCCAGTTGATACACAGCATTAAATGACCCGAATTCGACGCGTACATTATCAATCACGGGTCGCACAATCAATTCTTTGGTATCGTTTGACAATTTCCATGGAGTCATTTTTACAGGTATAATCTCGAATATTATTGTGCTAACATTACCTGTGAAAATAATTAGAACTTACTTCACAATATTGATCCTAATTACTAAGCCATTCTTAATACTTACCGCCTCTTTTATGGTTTCCTGAGACATAAGCAAATGTTTCCTTCTGTAATTCTGGGGCGTTTAATATAACCACATCATAACGAGAGTAGGCCGCTTCATAGGAGTGTTGATAAGTATCTGTAATTATAACAAAAATAATTTTAATCACATTTTGTTGCCACCGTCTATCAAACTAAGAAGTAGCTTCGTTTCACTTTGCAGGTATTTTTCATCGGAAAAATCCTAAAGCACCCACCGACATTATTATTGTAAAATGTACTTCTAATAACATGTGTTTCTGCACTGCAGACGTTTGCCCTTAAAACAATTCATTCGAAAAATAAGTAAAAATGCTATAGCCAATTAGATACCCTACACGAGTTCGCTCACTCATGCATTCATTTTCTTAATAACATACAAAAAATTATGCATTATTTTTATCTCAATGCATAATTTTCATAAAAATCCTTACATCGAAGTATACTTGACGCGTCAACTAACGCGATTGCTTTGGAGGACGCCAGACATAACGGGAAATTCATTCGAGGTGATGAAGTTAAACAGAGCCCCAAATAATCTGTTATACAGATAAGAGGTTATCCATTTTATGCCAAAAGCATGGACTTGGGAGATCAATCGTTAACTAAGTTGAAGCCAAATTAAACGCTTTACTAAAATCAGTATACACGACATCCGTGCGAGAGCCATTAGAAAAAGTCTTGAAAGCATGGGAAATAAATAAAAATAAGAGATTCGTTACAGTAGATCTTCCTTTCCGAAAGCCATGCTAGACAACACAAATACAGGACAAATATAAGACTTGATAGCACAAACTAAATGCTGAGTTACAATTTGCTCAAACAATTTAGGTGAGACACTCAACTTCGCGATGCCTCTCTACTACTCAACGTGATGTCTATTTTTTCATTTGCGAATTGGAATAAGGGAACTACTCTTCCAACACAAAGGGAAAACACCTGATTTTAAGGACTAATTTAAACTCATTGAAACAACACAGCATAGCTCGACAGAGCTATTTAAGTATATTTTTGAAGTATTTTGCAACCTAAAAATTGGTTTTTCCACTGCAAATAAGATTTTACGGGTACTAATCATCCTGCTCCAATTTTAACCTCGATAAATATATATAAAAAAAAAACAATCAAGAGGAATCTCACCAGCATCAAATGCAGGGCCAACTGCTTCTTCCAATCTTATCGCTGCATAATCTACTTTGACTGTTTTCGTTACCTTGTTCACCTAAGTGTTGGTTGATAAGTGTATCTTTCCGATCTTCTGAACTCCCAAAACTTTTCTCTGTTTTTGTCCGTTCCATCGAATCTTTTTAACGTCGTCCTCCCTGCAAGTTCTTTGAAGTCAGTTGTTTGATTCTGTAGTGTCTAAGCTACCACGAAGACCAAAAATTGCCCTCCCCGTAAGCAGCTGAGGAGTTAGATATGATTCTAAAGAAAGACGATTTTGACAAATTTGCAAAGGATTATGGTGCGGTAAAGCGTAAAAGTCATAAATTATCAGATAATGCTAAGAAAAAGGCTCTTGTTGAAAATCAATAATTGTGAGGCTGTTCCCCTCTGTTATGTTGACAGTAACTGGGCTCGAATAACTCAAGCGTTTCTCTTGAGCAGCTCTTGGCGACGCTTTAGGTGATATTTACTTGTTCATTGAAGCAAATGAAACCGGGGATGGTCAACGAGTCCGTCTTGACTTTCACAATTTCTTCTTTGAATAAATTAAGTATTTTAACTTGCGTAGACTCAAAAATCTCGGGACAACTAGCAATGGCAAGGCTAAACTTCTATTTGGCAACGCTCAGAATGCCACTATTTTTTTAAAGAATAATGACTTTTCCTCTACACGTCCAAACCCATATATCCCCAGGAATTTCACTGAGAGATTATGAGGTATTGCTCGGAATAGCCCTATATTCATAAAAGAACACGACATCATGAAAAATGCAGAGTCCGACTATTTCGCCTAGACCCATCCGACGATAACAATTTTATCCCTACCAACAGTATTAGAATTGGCTTTAAGGGAGAGGAAATCCCCAAAATCTCATTGACAGATTTGGTCACATCGCCAAATTCTGTAAGAATAAAGAAGCCCACTGTCCCGATTGTGGTAAATCCCCAGCATGCTTCCCGGGTGTCTGTATTCAAACCAAATGTTTAGAGTGCGGCGCATCATACCACAATGTTCGTAATAAAGATTGCCCGAAAAGGAAACGGGACCAAAAAATTGAAAAAATAATGGTCATTCAAAACATCTCCTTTCGCGAGTACGAAGAGAAGTATTCTGCAAATTTTTTTGAGTCTTAACAACGGTTATGAGAAAAACTTTCTATCCTTAAATAGCAATCCCACTTCAAGCAACAGAAGAAGCACTCTCAGCGCTGTAAACAAAATTCTCACCAAAAAAAGATTCAACTATGTGTCCAGCCAAAAAATCAAATCTCCAAACCAAACCACTACTCTTACCTCTGTTGGATGACCTTTGGAACGCCCTTGAACTGAGAAGAGGGTTCTCTGCTGTGACCAGTGATGGTATCAAATACATGTTAAACGTCCTTTCTACCCTGAGTCTATCTGCATTACTTTTTGCCATAAATAAATGTGGGACAAACAACGCCTTTTCAAATGCTTCGCATTCTACTTATGGGCTGAGATTAGGTTGAAGTCCATTGAGGCTTATTTAGACAACTTTTCTCCTTTTTTAACTTATACAATAACTTTTATGAAATATTTCACTCTAGCAATTATACACAACTCAAACAGCTGACTGCCTTTATCAAATCTGCTGGTTTTTCCTTTTATCACTTTTTCTCCTATTATCAAATAATCAGGCTAAGCTAAGATTTTTCATTTTTCTAGGAATTTTATCCGGATTTTGACAGTTATTTTCTGACTACTGGTACATCTTTGCTTCTTAATGAAGGAGTTCACCAGTAAAATTTCTGCAGTTCTCGTTCCTGGTGTGTACGCCAATCAATTTACAGGCCTTATCCAGTCTTCTTTTACAAAGAAAAAAAATATTATAAACGAATTTTCATCAACTAGTATTGACTTTTTACCATACAAAGATGTACTTTCCGTAGAAACGGTTATGAGGCAAGAGGTTCAAAATATTGTCTTGTCCGATCCAAAGTTTACACACCAAAATGTCGCGATTTATGTGGCGAGTGATCCAAAAAGTGATCCGATCACGCCCCATTTTTACCAGGGTTCGTCCTTGAGCAAAAACAAGTGATTGTACTGTAACGAGTCTTCTTTGGCAGAGTAAGCTCAGGGCTCCCCCAGGACTCCTTTCAAGAAATTTATAATAAGAAAACTTGGAACTCCGGCTTTTGTTCTTATTATTTAGATTTATTATTTTTAGAGGAATTAGATAAGCGATTTTTAAGGAGAGTGGGAGGAAAATCAGCAGGGTGACCCGACTCTTCTTTAAAGCTTTCAATGCTTTTTGGTCGCTCCGAAAGATTAGATTTCACGTTTTAACCGTATCGCGAGATTCTAAAAAAAAAGAAAAAAAAATACGCCGCAGGTTATATCCGCCAACCTCGGCGATTGGACCAATCGCCCGTCCCTAACCGTTTCACGTCGCAGGTGAGAGTGTGGTGTGTGAGTGATATTCAGGGATGACGACTAAGTCAAGCCAGCCATCCCATATCCGTAAACATTAGTAGTCTTATCAGTCATTCAGGGATGACGACTAAGCCAAGCCAGCCATCCCCTATCCGTGAAGGTTAATAATCCTATCAGTCATTCAGGGATGACGACTAAGCCAAGCCAGCCATCCCCTATCCATAAAGTCCAAAAAAAAACCCCTATCGATAATGTCAACTAGTTATGTAGTCCGTGATCACTTGCCTCTAGCTGGTATAACACGACTGAAAGGATGAGCGTGGTGCGACGCGCTCTTTGATAGTCGCGATCACCATCACTGCCCTGTTACATCGATTTTTTGACTATACTTGCGTTACAACCTCAATACTCACTTGCATGTGTGTTGTAACGAAATTCTTGTACATCTATTATTACATATGCTAGCTAAGGTCTGACCAAACATGTTTGCCTGCATCTATCTTATAATCTCAGCTTTGCTTTTATAAGTATTGTAATGCTACTCTTATGTAAATTTTATTGCTAGTGCTGGCTTAAGCATCAAATCGAAAGATTTTGGAAACTGTTAAGCATATAAACCAATTATTTCTATATTAACCCTCTCAAACCAAACCAAAACCGTATTTCTGGCATATACAGGCAGGAAATGCTACGACATATTTATTTATTATTAAGCTATTTATATTGTCATTATTGGTAAGGGAGCAAAACGCTTCCTTACAGTACCAAATTTCACCAATATCTCGAAAATTGCGACCCTTAAGTTAAATACAAGCCACATGGATAGACATCAGACGGACAGGGGGCAGACTAGCATAGATCGATTCAGAACACAATTATGAATCAATTAATATAATAAAAGCAGTAGATCTATTTCAAGTCCTGCTCGGTGTTACCGCAGAAACTTGATATGTCATAGGTGGTGTATAAGAAGAATAAAATATTTTAATACATTTCACTTTGAGCGTCAATTAGGACCTTTTAAAACGTCGACTATTAAAATATCCGATTTAGTGGTAATATATCATTAAAATGAATAATATCTGTTTTGAAATAATGCACAGGCTAAGGGGAGTAAAGCAGGTTGAGCAACATAGTAATAAAAGAGAGATTCAAGAGCAAAACTCATAGGTTTAAATAAAATTTTCAAGATGCTTACATGTCGTTACAAGCATTAAGCGTGCGTTGTTTGGAGTAACACTTTCTAACTTCACGCGAAATTGCTTAGCGCCGGCTGTATGTTTGTACTCCCGCTCCAATTTACTCATAAACTCCAATTGCATTAACGAGAGTAAAGTTCTGCAAAGTGTTTGTAATTATTAGTTGATGAAATAAATGTTCTAAGCGCAAACCAAACAACCTTTTATAATGATCAAATGAATTGAACTGTCTTGGCATTGGACCTACTATCTGCGCCGCGGCGGCCGCGCTTCTTTTGATCAGCCAATCATTGCTCCAAGTTAGAATGTCGGAAATAATTTTATCAGTATGGTCGATTATACGAAATTGTGAACTTAACATTTCAAACCGATCTCTATGGGTAGTCCGTGGTAAGAAATCTTTATCAACAACTTTGCGAATGGCCCCTGCTTTAGGTTCAATGTAATGATAAATAGGTATATCATTGAAGCGCACTTTTTTTTTCGGTTTGTCTCTTGTGGCAATGTCAGCTGAAGCTGCATTTTGAACTGTTCCCTCTATGACAGTGTCCAGGAAAGGTTTACTTGAAGTAATAACAGCAGTAGAAGCACTGGGTCCTGTTTTTAAAATATTCTTTCCGGTGCAAATCTGCTTGTTCGCTATCGCAAGTTTGCGAGCACTTTCCATGGACTCAATTAAATCTTTCTCCATTGAAGCAAACGTAACTTTATTGGTAGTGCGTAAAGCACGAGCAGCTATAGTCTCTTTACAAGCAGGAACTGTATTGCTATTCTTTCTTTTTTCTATCTGTTCACTTAATGAATGTCGTCTTACAGGTGTTGATGTTGGGTTCCCCTTCTTTGCATGATTTTTGTTCCCCTCTTTCGTCTTTCTTCCTTTGGTAAGAATCTCATCTGGTTTTGCAATTTGTTGAGAAAAAGTCTCAAAATTTAAACTGCTACGACGTCCTAGGTTGTTATGCTTTGCGCCGGAATTCTTGGGTGGTTTCCCTGTTATTTTGTTGTTATGGCATATTCTTTGGGTTTCTTCTTTGGTAGTTTTTGTCTCAATCTTAGTTTTTGATGTAGTATCTTCTTGTGCTAGAAAAGCTCCCCGATTAACTTTAGTCAATTTTACTTTAACTTTTTTGCCTGCCGTTGTCCCATTATTATTATCCTGGGAATGCTTTCGTTTTAAATTCTCTTTGCAGTGATTTCTTTGCTTTTCAGCCAACTGTTTAAGACGTTCTTTGCGATATTCTTTCAATTGTTTGGTGTCACATTTTTCTGCGGCTTTGAAGACTTCCAATGTTTCGAGATGTTTTCGGCTTAAGTCTATTTTTGGTTTTTCTTTACACATTTTTTTTCCCGCGTCTGAAAAATTACTTTTTGTTTTTTCTGTAGAGTTTTTAGAAGATGGTGCCGCTGAAATGCCGCGTAATTTATTTCTATGCTTGGATAATCTAGGAGCTTCAATAATTGGTGGTATCTGTTTTTGTCCGCTTAATTGTGCCTTTTTATGAGATGTTTTTGCTTTCGCATTTTCTTTTAGTTCTTTTAGTTCTTCACATTCATCTTCTGACGATAATATTGCCAGTCTCCTAGTTTTCGAATTAGCCTTTCCTATAATGGGTGAATCCAATAAGTCTTCCTCTTCATTTGGTCTGACTCGGTTCATTTTATTCATATTTTTTTCCTTTGACGTGGTTTGACCATCTGTAGTTGTTTTAATGCCAGATCTTTTCAATGTCTTATCGATAGCGGAAAACATTTCTTCTTTCAGTTTTTCCTCGTCTTTAGCACTTTGATTAAAGAAATCAGCATTTTCATCATAATCATGCTCGATATTTATTCTAAATTGGTTTTCTTCCTGATCTGTATCTACTTGTTCGTCTAATGCTCTTTCACTTAATTCAAACACTTGAGAGAAACTTTGTGAAAGAAGACGTTTCGACCACATTCGTAAATTTTCATCGTCATTTTCTTCATCGTCACTAATATCCCAGCATATATTAGGATCTACATAGTTAACCGGTTTAGCCAAAACAGCTGAATTGTTGTCGTCTTGAATGCCCGGTTCTTGCTTAACTCTTACTAAATTATCCCTTGCTAATAGATCCTGTTCCTCATCGTGATCCTGAAAGTTATCGTTATCATCAAGGTCAGCTTTCATACCATTTATCACTGTTTGAGAAAACATGAAGTCTTCATCATCGTCCTTATTGTCGTTAGCTACATAATCTTTCAAAGCTTCATCATCACGTAAACTTGGATTGCTAACATTTTCGTGGAACTTGTCACAGTTCTGAATTATTTCATTTGTGGTCTCCATAAATTCTTCTTCTTTGGAACTTTCAAATATATTTGGACTGTTAGGAATTTTTTTCAATTTCATATAATCTTCATTAGGTAGAAGTCTTCCCAATTCTACTATTTGAAGAGGCACATCTTTTTCAATATCATCATTATTGTCCTCGTTGCATAAGTCAATTGTTTGTCCATCTACCAAAACCTTATCGCAGTTAGTAGGCATTAATAGTGGTCGGCCCACGACGCCATTGTATATCAATGGATTTATTTCTTTTAATTGATTTTGCATTTCATCATCTCCAGCAATATTTCCAAAGATAGATTCTAAGTCGTTAGAAATCGACTCCACGTACTCTCTTTTTAATGCCGATTCCAGCGGCAAGTGAATTAAAGGAACATTTTTTTGATTGCTTGCTTCTATATGATCATCTTTTGAATTCATCGTTGCCTTTATTTCGCCGCCTTCTTCATCACTTGAAATAATTATCACTTCATCCGCTATATCATCGACGATATTTTTACCAGTTTCCTCCTCTACATGCGGTCGTTGTTGCTCTTTTTTGACCGCAACGCTACAGCCGGGCTGTTCATCACTATTTTTAGAATCAGTCCATTTATTTGTAGACAAGGAATCCACACCTTCGTTTACCGCTTGTATGGGTTTGTAAATCAATTTGAAGATGGGTAATTTGGAGTACTCAACTCCTGCAGGCGGATCTTTTTCCGAAACTCCAATACCAATTACATCATTCGCCTGCAAATCAACACCGCAATCAGTATGGAACTCATCATTAACATAAATACCATTAACCGACTTCTGAAAAATAAACAGCCTTTGCTTATACAAGGATATTTTGAAAGTAACAAAAAAAACCGTGGGTTTTACGTCCAACTGAAATAGTTTGTTTTTGTTTTTGGTTTGATACCAAATCATCCAAATCCTTACCAAATCTATTACTTTCACAGTTTTGTTATCATGCGATACAAAGACAGCAGCATGATATCGGGACACTTCTGTGAGTTCATGTAATCGCACATGACATGATGAGTGGCGACCAACCTTATTAACACCTACACGTAGTCGGAAGATTTCAGGCGAGGTCCTTTTTTCCAGAAGCCAAGAGGAATAGCAAGATTCAGTCATTTTTGTTAACAATTTTTTGCACACATTGAAAATATTTATGTTATGTCTTTTATACGTATATCTTTTGAATTCTTTGCAAAATAATTTTCATAAAAATACTTGCATACTAAAGGATAATAATAATGATGATGATTGGCTATCGATAAATGTGTACTGCAAATCAGCTGATTGTTACATTGCAATAAGAAACAAAGCAAAGGACAAATGAACCGCGGGCAAGAATTTTTTTGAAGTGTACATTTTTTTTTTTTTTTTTTTTTTTTTTTTTTTTTTTTTTTTTTTTTTTTTTTTTTTTTTTTTTTTTGGTGTTGTCGGGTAAAGTTGGACTAAGCCAATAAATTTGTGGCTTATATGTCCGAAGTGCAATACTTTACTGAAGTGTACATTTTAAAAGAAGTTTAAAGAGACTTTCAAAATTCTTTACATTTTCTTATGTTCAAAAATGAAAAACTTTTTTTATTTTTGAGTTTTGAGACTGATACCACTATGTTCAGATTCGAGAAAATTTATTTGATGTAATAAATATGTAACGTATTTGATAATAATACTTTGCAAAGATGCAAATTTTTATATATATATATCATAATCCGATCGCATGTTTTCCGGCCTGGCTCGTCGGATGGGGTGGGTAAAAAAACAATGTAAATAGTTTCATGATAATTTATTTTTACGCTATCAATGATTCATTATTTTAAAATAAACATGCTTATATTTAATTTGAAAATTTTTCGGAAAAATTCATCATTATGCCCATTCAATACTGTTTATCCCTGGCCCCTCAGTCACCTCTAGGAAATCTCACAACTTATTTGATATTTTTAATAATAATACATTTTTTTATCTATTTTTCCAATTTGAATATTATGTAGAGTATGTAGAGATAAATAACTCGGATTTTAACAGCAGTCCGTTTAAAGTTTATTTCGAAAATTTATTGGTCACGTCTCTTTCATCGCTTAAGTTCTGTTCTTGCATATCCTTTCTCAATCCCAATGTAATCGAAGATTACTTTGGTTGTTCCTGTTTAGCTTGGTGTAACATGCTTGTGCTTGTTTAGATTGGTGTAAGATGCCTCTTCTTGTTTTTCTTGGTGTAAAATGCCTCTTCTTGTTTTTTCTGCTGTACGATGCTTATTCTTGTTTTTCCTGGTATAAGATGCTTGTTCTTGTTTAGCTTGGAGTACGATGCCTCTTCTTGTTTTTCTTGGTGTAAGATGGATGGTATGGATATGTGCGAGAAGATGATCTTTTTTAAATAAATTTTATATTATTGTATGATTTTCACTTTTACTTCTTGTTTTTTAAAATTATTACTTTTCAACTTTCTTTTACGCATTTTTGTAAAAGAATTTTTTCGTTTCAACTACTAAACTAAATAATTCGATTAAGTTCGAGTGCTTTTCGAACAAAAACATTGAATAACAAAGAATCACTGAATAAGATGATAGTTTTTTTGTTTTTGTTTCATTCATTTGTAAGCATATGGCAAGCCTGCGGCGAATGATAGGAAGTGTGAAGCAAGAAAGCAAAGTTAAGCTTTTTTTTAAGATCTTAACATTTGAGCAGTTCTGCATTATTTGTGAGTGAATAAGTATCATTTTTCGTGTTACATCAGTTTGCAAAGAAAACATTTTGCAAATTTTGCTTACCGTTCAATAAGCCTACTTTTAATTTGAGAGAACATGTAAGTACATTAAGAGCTTATTAAATTATTTTAAATATCAATTTGATCACATCACAAGTTGATGTAATTATGTTTTTTTTATTTTGGCGTGTATGCATTATTGCGGACTTCCCCGTTCTTTAAAATATATAAATTTTGTGCCTTGCAGTGTAAATTGCATGAGAACGATGGATTTCTCTATTAAAACACTACTTGCTAAAATGAGCAAATGAAAAACGGTTTACTCACAGTTTACTCACTTTATGCTGCTTTTGAGGTTGTTTTATTATTAAAAGATTCAAAAGCAAAATAAAAATAGAAAAACGGCATTACCACATTGAAAATGTTGATATGAATAAGTGTAGTGAGAAAAAATTTAAAATCTCTAAAAACACGGAGTGTGATTTAATATTATATATGTGTTAAGCATTCAAAAACTTAACCAAAAAATTTTATGATAAAAATCGAGTACTTCAGCTCTTTTTTCGGTTAGTTCGACTAATATGCAAGGCAAATGCAAATTACACAAGCGATTTTTTGATTGGTCTTTTTTTTTTTTTATATAGACGTTGGCTCCATTGTTTGTTTCATAGTTCTATTTTTCTTTTAGAAACAACAATTTCTAAATCTATAAATACTAACTAAATTCTGAATCGATTGAAGTTCGTCTGATGTGTGTGGATGTTAATTTATGTTTAAGCTACAGGTCGTAATTTTTGGGATATTTTGATAACATTTGGGGCACTGACGTGTTTTGACCCAAGGAAAAATACTGTTGAAAACGGTTTAGATGGAGCCTCTTTTTCCACCACTCCCCATATAATGCCGTTATTGTTATATGAAAAAAATTGCAATATTCAAAATTTCTCGTTATAATATTTAAACATTTGCTGTGGCCATTCTTTGAACCCGGTCTCGTAGAACAGTTCCTACGAAAAATGGATTTTTATATAGTAAAAAGATATGATTTTTAATATTTCACAACGAGAAGTAGTTCTTAACAGTAAACTGACATAGAAATCAACATTTCATTACATATTTGGACCATGCAGGTTTATTTTTTGCGTACCATCGCATTTAAGGACTTTTGGTGTACTGTTCTACGAGTGAACAACTGTGTTAAGTGAAGTAGAGCAGGGTATCTAATAGTCAGCCTTGCCCGATTACAATGTTCTTACTAGTGTTTTTTTATTTGGAGCCCAACTTTGTTTTATTTATCGTAATGAAATTAAAATTTTGCTTGTTACTCTACGTTACTTTCGAACTGCGTATATTATAAGGCAATGGTAACTCTTTTGGTTAATACTTTAAAAACAGACGATTCGTGACGTGTGTTCATGCCTTCGTGGCAGAATTGACATTTCAAATTGCTGATAGGTGGTAAACAATTTTTGATATATTAAAGATTAGACGAGCGAGATCGTCCTTATAGAACTTAAAAGTTTGAATTTCTTTCATAAAAATAAGGAAATAAATACTAAAATGCGTCAAATTTTAATTGGATTTTGGATTGGATTTTGTATTACTAACGCCGTTCAGGCGAGCAGTTGCAACAATCCGAAAGTCACAGTAACATCTTTTAGTACAGAGGATGCCACTATCCTCACACAATTGGCTCATATCGGCGAATTTTCGTTAAAATGCAGCAATGAAATAAAACCGAATCTGTTTGCGGAATTTCCTTGCGGAAAGGTAGTGCCAGTCGCTCGCGTTGCTGATAACCAATATCAGGTGGGTTAGGAGAAACTTCCTACGTTAAAATTGTTAATTATATGCACATACCGGCAATTCAATAATACAGGTTAGTTGGATTGAAGACGTGAAGAGGAGTTCCAGTGGTAATGTAGTGGTGCGTCTATTCGACGAGGAAGGCTATTCCAGCTTGCGTAAAGCTCAGCGAGATGGGGCCAAAGCGTCCAATGTTAAATCTATAATTGACGTTACTGTTAACACTAAAGGCGCTTACAAGGGACCTTGGGTAAAAGCTGAATTGGTGGCTGCTTTCCTGATAGCTGGTGTAGCTTATTTTGCCATAACCACCAAAAATAAAGTGCAGAGTTAAAACGACAAGTGAAAGTAAAAATCATTACGCTTTCGCCATAGAACGTAATTGGAATGAAATTCGTTCAAGGCGCGGTTAAATTTGTTAGTAATTCCTTGTGGCTTTCATTTCTTAACATTACTTTGGTGAATATGTGGAAGTCCTGATGTGTTCCTTCTTTCGTTTAATTAACTTACAATTTGTAATAAAGTTTAAATTCTTTTTGTTTTAACTGACTTTCGTTTTTTTTTTTTTCTTTATTTGTTTTTCAAAAATACTGATTTTCTGTACATATTTTTCAACATTCCATTTGCGTACAAAATATGACTACGTTTTGAAACCTTTTTTTTTGTTCAATTACCGTTTAAAGTATTCTCTTCATCGGAGGATAAATCGATCATTCCTTCTACTCTTGATGGCGACATAACGTAAACGAAATGTTCTGTTTGAGATTCATTACCGTTATTAACATTTATTAACTGGTTCTGATTGGCGCCATCCGTGGGGGAATCTAGATTACAGTATTTTGAATTGGTTCCGCCACTACCATTAACATTGTAATTAGTATCATTGGTAACATTATCAAGTTCGAGTTCAATATCGCTGACAATGCGCATGCAACGCATTTTGGCCAAAGATTGGAATTTTGTTGGCATTGCTCGCACTTGTTTCGCCAAGCTGAGAAAGAATAAAGTATTGGCATCGAGATCCCGATTTGCTTGCAATATAGCGGTAACATCAGGATCGAATGTTTTACGTATTTTAGCTGCCGGTGGCCCTGACGCTATGGTTGCCGTGGCAGGAGATGAGTAGTAACTGCTTGAATTGATCGAATTTGTGGAATTGTTGGCGTTTGCTATTGTTGTCGATGTGGAGAAACTTAGATTAATGGCCGAAGTCTGCGGTGAGGGCTGTACGCGCCGTATTTTTGTTATTAAGGCTGGATTAAACCGTGTTGCGGTAGTGGTGGTGGGATTTACTTGATTATTTATGTTGTTATAGTGATTGAAATTGCTTGTTGAAATGTAAGTGGCGCTGTTAGTTAACTCCTTTTTAAAACTATCAGTCGATGCAAAAAGTTGGGGTTCAATAATTAGACAACCTACAGAGCTAGCGGTACTGCTTGATGGCATTGTAATCGGAGTTTTGGTGTTCAAAGCGGGCAGCGAAGCTTGAATTTGCGACGTTAACGAGGAAGGTAAACCTGCCGCTGAAGAAGCGACAGCGGCAGCATTTGTAACACTTGTATTCCCGTTAATAGGTCCGATGACGGGCATAGCTATTAAAGAAGGCGGTAATTGTACTGTAGGTAAGGATGGCACCGGCAAAACAAGTCCTCCTGCGGTCGTGGTAGTATTCGTAGTGGCATTTACCAACCCTATCGCTGAACTACCACTAACAACCGTCGGTAGTTGAGGGTTTATGCACGTCAGAGAGGTATTTAACGGTAAACCGCTAATATTACCGCCGATTCCATTCGCATTATTGTTATTGTTATTATTGCTATTATTAATAGCCGTTTGAGTTTGCGTTATTGAAGTCTTTAAATCATCCTCGCCACTATTAGATGTGGCTTTGGCCAACACCTGATATCCCAAATCACATTCATTATCTTCATCTTCTTTGAGCGGTAAGGTGTTGGTTCTGAAATATAAGAAGGCAAAATTTGTGAATCTGTTTCCTTTTTTTTTTGCTTTTCATTATCTACGCACCTTCCTGGCCCTTGATAGGGTTTCAAAAATTCCATATGATCGGCATGAGCCCAATATTGATATTTCTTTGAAGTTTTTGTACCCACACGGAATGAGCGCAAATATTTTGTATAACTATCACGTAGATTTTTCCATTTTCTTTTCGAAGCATCTGAAAGGACAAAAGAAGAAATTTTTATATAGATTAACCGCATTTACCGATTAATTTTTTTAATAACAATCCACTTTTGGCACAGTCCCCTTGAAATAAACCCAAAATAATAAAGGAACACCGCTTAGCAATTTTTGAAAGATAGAAACAACTTGATGCGTTATTTTATAAAGATTCTAAAGAAAATCTTCAATTAGACCTGTGCTTAAGAAATAAACTGAATTATATCTATAATCGAGTGGCGTGGATGTATTAATTATTTATCCGATTTGCACTGCTTGAAAGTGGCATCATATATATTTGAGTTTTGTATACGGTATTCTTGGGCGGCCTGAATTAAGTGTTAAGTCAACACTTGTCTCTCTATTTTGGAGAATACATTTCAAAAACTCCGTTTACTTACTAGTATAAGAAAATTCCAAATCCAACAAAGAAAAAGCATACTTTACATACACAAAACCAAGAATTGGTTATTAATACATTTTCATCAACTCACGACTTCCGAGTCAAAAAGAAGAGAAAAAATTCTGCTTAGCACTATTTAGAAAAGCAAAATATTTTTGACAAACTGAAAATCTTTGCTTTCAATATGGACGATAATTATAAATTAACACCACATTCGGTGTCAAGAAAAAGGTGTAGAAAGTTTACAAGTCATTACACTTTTTTTAATGTCCTTCTTCTTCTTCTCCTACGAGACGAACAAATCAACAACAAAGGTAAACAAAATTATTATATTTCCTCTAAGTTAATTTTAATATATTTTTTATTTCATGTGATTAATTTGCGTGCTGGAAAGAAATCGATAATTTTCCCTTTTTTTTCTTTTTTGTTTATCTGCAAATCTAAGCACGGGCACACACGCACGCACATGTAGTTCTTTGTTGTTATATTTTCATTTTCTCTGCTTTGGGGATACTCTGCGTTTTACTCATTCTTGTTTCTCTCACATTTTTGCTGCTCTCTCTCTCTCTCTCTCTCTCCCTCTCTCTTACTTGCTCCCTATTTAAACTCTGTAATTCTTTATTATTTGTATATACGTACAAAAATCGGTATATATTGTTCGTTTTAATGAAAAATTGCTGGGCAAAATTACTTTTAATTTCTCATATATGTTAAGTTTTTTGCAATTTTATTACTTTTCGTTTAGTAAACAATAATTTTACGGGATAGTTTTACTTGGATCAAAGTTAACTTTTATATGATTTTTTTTTGTTTTTTTTTTTTTTTTTTTTTGGAAAAACTTTTTTTTTGTTTTTTTTTTTTTTTTGGTAAACACTTTTAATGTGTATTTTATTTACACGCGCTCTCGCTCTCGTCTCACAGTGCAAAATAATTTATGCACATATTAAAAATGATTTTGTATGGAAATGAATGCAATGTATGTATGCATTATGTGCGATTTGTTTCTCTGTACGTACCAACTGATAAATTTATTTCCGCTGCGATTTGTGACCAAACCTTCAATTTTACTTCAACATTTTTATAATCGGGGTGATGTGTATTATAGATCTGTTGGTGTTTCTTCACGATTTCAATAAACTGGGACGTATTATCCGAAGTTGTCGAAGATTCACTAATACCGCCGCGTTGATATTTCATATTGCTCTTGATTGTTATTGCAACTAACGTAGCTTTTAGGAATCTTCGGCCTTTCCAGTTGACGCAAAAGCCAAAAAGCGATTGTCTGTTCTGTACTTGTTTGATTTGTGGTGCCTAATGTCTATTTAGGTGCGTATGTATGTGTTGACTTTTTCTGGCGTACTATATATATATATATATATATGAATATATATATATGAACGTACACTCACACAAATTTATATATATATAAATGTTTGTTGTGTTTGTGTGTAAATTGCACACAAAAACCTTGCTTTTCTTTTTTAGCAACTGTCCGCGTTTGACTAGGCAATGTTGCGATATGATGCGGCCGCTCTGACATAAGTTGGACACTTGAATGAGTCGAGCGCACTTACGCGCTCTGCACACAACCATAGGCAACCGTAGTCAGTCAGCAAACTTAGCACAGTCAACGAACGACGTTATGATGGCGGCCGACGACGATGGTATGGCTGATGGTATGTGTTTTGTCGTGTCTATTGCCGCTGCAACAGCAGCGACGACGACGCCAACCGGCGACGGAATTGTTTCATTCAGCAACGTTTGCAGCAACGGCCGTTACCATCATCATCATCGTCATCATCATCATCATCACCATCATCATTATCATCGTACACATTCAATGCCTTGATAGAGCGCTGTTTACTGCAGGCAAAGAGTTGCTTCAGCTGCTATTGCTGTTATTGCTTTTTGTTGGAGTATAACTCTGCCCAGGCAATATAATTGCAATTCTGATACGCGTTCATCCTCGTCGTAGGATCGTAGGCCCTGCGTCTGTTTCAACCTATTCGCAATTGCAAGATAAAACGTAGCAGCACCGCAACGCAAACATCGAACAAATAATGTCATTATTAAGCGCAGAACGTACTTTCGAGAAGACCGTTCGTCCCAGCAAATGAGGCGGCCGTTGCCGCCATTAGTGTTTGTGCCCTTTAGTTTTAGCTTCTTTGCACGTTCTGTAGTATTTCATAGACTTTTGTTGTAATCGCTTCTTTTTTTTTTTTTTTTTTTTGTTTTGCTCTCTTTCATTATTTTTTTGCGCCGCATCTCCTGTACGACTTAGTCTACCGTTGCCTCTGCACCTCCATCATGACTGCCATTGTCGCTGCGTTTGTATTATTGTGGTAATTGTTGTTGTTGTTGTTGTTGTTGTTGTTGTTGTTGTTGTTGTCGTTGTCGTTGTCGCAGTGTTAGTCGTCAAAGCGTTCCCGTTTCGTTTATATGTTTGGTTGGATGATGGTTCCCTTTTATTATATGATTTCCAACGGTTATCAACGACAGTACAGATCTATGGCATGTATATGTTTGTGTGTGCATGTAGGAGTGTTAGTGTGCATATACTCTGTATACGGTTTAACTGCTACGACTAGTGTGTTGTGATAGCAAGGCAAGCGGTTAACCCGGTCTTGTTTGCTAGTTCGCCTTCATGCCTGCCTGCCTGCCTGCATGGATATATGGATAGATGAGTGCACGAAGGAATGTATCGTTAGTGTAGTTACTTGTGTTCGACTAGAGCGTTTTTCCATTTTTTGGTTTTGTTGTACTGCTGTAAGTTTAGTCAGAGCAGAAGTTGTACATGTACAAATCTGCACATATATATATATATATATATATATATATATATATAT
>KK502809.1:39670-50045 GCA_000688735.1 Glossina austeni
AAAAATGGAAGTGAATAAAGAGAAAATTCGGAACATTTTACAGTTTTTCTTTGACAAAGGCTAAAATTGTGAATAGTCTTTATGGTCCCGATACTGTAACAGCCAATTATGTGCAATTTTGGTTTCGTAGATTCCGTTCAGGAATTTTTGATGTTAAAGATGTCGTCGAAAATGTCGATAAAATCGGAGAAATGATCGAAGTTGATCGGCATGTTGGCAGTCGTAACATCGCCCAGGAGCTAAAAATCAACCATAAAACAGTTTTAAACCATTTACACAAAGCTGGATTCAAAAAGAATCAAAAGAATAAGAAGAAATAATGGATTTCTTTTTCCCCAACCTAATATATGTATTATGAGAGTTTAATGTTTATATAAACATAAGTCACAGAAATTTCATCTCCATCTTGATCTTCTTTCAGCGTCGTCAACGTTTATTAACTGAAAATGGGATATCCCTTCGAAAACCATTTGCAATTAATCGATCATATAAATAGTGTTAAAAATTGTGATCGACAATCATACACCACGATGTATAATACAGTAAGAGATGCTTTGTTGGGACGCATGTGCCTCGTAAATGCAACGTTTGAAAAATTATACAAGGGTTACTGTTTGTTTGGCAAGTTAATGCATTTCGAACGAAAACGAACTCTCTTATTAAGCACTTTCTATGAATAATTTTTCAGGTAGCTATCCGAATAATGTTCGCATTCGAAAACCGAACGAATTCGACGTTCTTTTTGTATTAGAAGTGCCGCATAGTGACGAATTGCTTATAGAGTCTGATGAATACAGGCCAGGGTTTGTGAATTTGAATTTCGATGATGTTATGGAAGAACTTGCCAATGATGAACACTTAAGCTATGTATATGACGAGTTGGAAGAAAACTTGCTGGATCGCAATATATATCTAAAACGTACCAACTTGCAATGGTGGATTCACGATATTATAGAGGAGGTTTTCGAACGATTTGGTGACCGTATCGGCGGAATGGAGGTAGAATATCAAAAAAGCAGCGTAGCGCATACCATGTACGTTAACGATGGGCGCCTTCTCTTTCCAAAAAGAATTTCTATTGATTTCGTGCCAGCCATTCAGTTTGGCAGAGCAAGCTGGTTACAGAAACGCAATTTTTATCCCTTTGTTGGTTGCTCGGGAACTTTTTACGCAGTGCCAAAATCATTTAACGCAACCCCAAAGGGAAGAAGAGGCCACTCTCTCACATTTCTTCTTGTAAACCCGATAGCAGAATATAAACTGTTGCTTGGCAAACAGAATTTAAAGGTAGCTTTACGTTTATTAAAAGCCTTGCGTGATTGTTACAGACCGTCTTTGAGACGTTTGAAAAGTTACTTTTTGGTCACGATGTTTTTATGGCAGATTAGAAAACGATCGGAAAGTTTCTGGGACGAACCGGTCGATATCATATTTCTTGAGGCAAGTATATATAAATAAAATAATAAAATGATGTCAAATAAGAAAAGGGTTAGTTATCAATCTCTTCATCTTTCTTCTAAGATGTTGGAAGTTCTAACAGAGCATTTTCAAAATGGCGTGCTGCGTTACTTTTGGTGTTCAGATCTAAACTTATTGAATATATTAAAACCGAAGGAGATCAGAGATTATGCCGAGACTTTGTCTTCGATTAATAATACATTGCAGACGTACCTATATCAGCCAAATCTAAGCTTTGGTCGTTGCGCCTCTCATTTTCGGGTAAAGCAACAAAAAATTTTGAATTATTTAAAAAAATTTCATTTAAAATTTTGTTTTTATTATTAGTTGGCCGATTCTGATTCTGACTGATGCTACTAATGCATCCAATTGGAAGGAAATTATTTTTCATGTTTTTCTTGTGTCCTCTTTTTATATATCATATTTCTATCAATAAAATTATAAGAGAAGAAGTTACCTTTAACTCTAAAAAATTTAAAATCCTTCTCAGAAATTTCTCACAACGTCATAATCATGGTTTTTATATATAATATTATGTAAGGATATAGCGTCGGAATGCTGCAAAGAAAACTACTTGCACGAGAATTTTATTTGCAATAAAAATAATTAAATGAGCATATTAAGGAGTCCAGGAAACTGTATCTGGGTATACTGTTATAATACTTAGATGACCTAGGATGTGGGAGAATGGTGGAAACTTTGGGAAGATTGATTTCTTATAGATATGACAAAAGAAAAAAACCTGTAAGAAAATTATATTTGGCTGTGTCCGAACGTTTTTTACCCTCGCACATTGATTGCTCACGACCAAGTTACTTATCACCTTTACCGGCTGCAGCGGTCATATTTTTCACACTCAATGTTTTATCTCAAAAAAAAAAAAAAAATTTAAGTAGAAAACGAAAAAGCTTTGGGCATGGCCAGTTTCTTCCTTTTAATGGAGTGTCCGTTGTAGCTTATCAGTGATGAGCAAATAAACCCACAAAGCAAATGAGTCCTCAGCTTATGTTGCATTATAGGCTCGTCCTTTGATCGATTGGACCGATTGCGTCCATGAACTTTCAATGTTTTCACCAAATTTGAAATCGATATTTCAAAATTTGCGACTGGGAGAACGTCTACCATAGATGTCGTAGAGGTGGGATGACGGACAGACGGACACGCTTACATCAGCTCAGAGTGTAGATGCTAATCAAGAAAATATATACTTTAAGTGATTTCTGAAGGTTCGATCCGAGTGCGATCTGACCTCTTGACATCGATAAATATAAGCTAACCCTTCGTAACACGTTTTGCTGAGCGAATTAGAATTCTGCTATTACATCAGTTAACGCAGAAGGGATTGTACAGGAACATTATTATTCAATAAATCGAATAAATTCTAATTCTATGATTCGGTCGCCTTATCGACAGTCAAGTGGCAATGAGTATGAGGAAAACTGTATTACGCTTGGACTGAGCTTTTCAATATGCGAAATATATATCTTAAGAAGGTAAGAAAATTTATTGATCAGGTCGAAAAACGTTCGGTCTCAATTTCATATCATCACGTAGCTGAAAACATAGGTTGCTTCATAACTTTCCGCAGTACCGCATACAAGATACATATAACGTTATGAACTATGCGAGCAGTGCGCTGGCAATCGCAGCCATGCTTGTGGTATTAGTTTATGGAAAATATTAGGTTATAGGCCTGGTTATCGGATTTGCATTCGAAGACCGACTGTCTTAAGTCGTTATTCCATTTGGATTCGCATGTTACCTTGAAGAGCTTGATTGGGCGGATTGCTGGCTTTGAAATATCTCTAAAGAAATCCACGTAATTGCCCGTAAAAGGTCGCACTGTATTCGAACTTTCCTAAATTACGATTGAGATTTGTTCGAATGAGAGAATTAATCTATCGATCTATAAAGAAAGTCCCTTGAAAACGCGGCCCTTGTTTTCCTGTTAGACCCTAAATACGAATACGTATTCATTCATTTTGTCCCTATATGTGTGTAAACGTAGCATGAAACAGGGCAATGTGTATTTCATCAAAATATCTCAAAAATTACGGCCTCTAGGTTGAACCCAAACAAAATAAGAGGGACAGACAAACTTAGTTCGATTCAGAAAATGATTCCGAAGGTGATTCTGAAACGATCGATATGACAAAAAGTGGGTCTAGTTTAAGCCCTTTTGGGTAATGCATAGACCCACACAAACTTTGGGTGATCCTTGTATCACATATAGTATAGGCTATAAAAAAAGAAAGATGAACTAGCTATAGTGAGTGTTCAGTCGATAAATATATACCACATACCGGTTGGGCCCACTAGGGTGGTATCACTACCACTTACTCTTTCTTTTTCCGCAGTTCTTCCTGGCCATCAATAGAGGGCATCCTGAGTGATTGGAAATAGAGGGCACCCTGAGTGATTGGGCTTACGAACAAGTAAGAAAATTATGTTTTGTTGAGACCGATTCTTTTACATCCATCATCGTGATCCTAAAAAAAGTAAACTTTCGTATACAACATCTTGTCGGCGCAGCTGATTTTTTCTATTTTCACAGTAAAAGCGGAAATTGATGTGTTGCATGCGCTATACTTTATGAGTAACAACGGAAAGCCAAGGTGTTCACAGTTTTTCTTACATAGACGAGTGGGCGTTGTAGGCGTGGTCGTTGAAAAGTTTGGATTATTTTCAAATTCTTTTGCAAATTTACGGGCGATGTCTTTATTTTGAGAATGTCTACCATAACATACAGAGTTGCGCAGACGGACAGATGGACAGATCAGGTTTATTCCGAATTTGAAACTCGCCAAAAATTTATATATTTTATACAGTTTTTGAAGCTTGTTCTGTTGTGCGTTGTTCTGTGCGTTTTGAAAAAAAAATTCGAAATTTTGTAGATTTATTTACTGCAGTCTAGGAGTAATGAGCAAAAAACCATTTTTTTAATCCTTTTGAAAAGCCGAAGTCTCCTCACTTCACAAGTGAGTCCTTCCAAGTTTGAAATCGATAGTGTACGCGCAGGACAATGCTTGCAACAGACATTACACAGACAGACAGACAGACAGACAGGCGGGTCTGTGTAGGGTCTCTGAAGCCTCCTTCTGGTAAGAAAACCTTGCTGCTAGGAAATCTTTTGCTCTTCTATTAATTACTGTTTTGGAGACAATTCTCGTTCACGTTCTCTACCATAATAGCGTGTGTGTGTTATCTGGTATAACAACACTGCGTGACGTCGCGATCGTATACGCTTCACTAGCTATTTAGGATTCTTATACAACTTGCCACAACATTTAATGCTGCGACATGAAGGCACGTAGAAAATATTAAATAAAAGATCAAAAAAGACCAGTTCTGATGTCTATGCGAATGCATTATGAAACTGACCTTATGTCCCAACTTCTTGAATCTCATGTGACAAAATTAAAGTTCTTCATAAAATTTTCATTGTTCGCATTGGCAAGAACGTTGTAACATTATGACGTGCAGACAAACAAGCGCACGCAGAGAAGATGAGAAAAATATTAGCATTAAATGCTTAGAAAACATCAGTTTTTAATAAAATTATATTTGAACAGTTATCGTGTACGTTAAATGGGAGAGGAAGTTACAAGGAGAGGAAGAAAGAGAGAACTCTTTTTACTTTTGTACTTATAATCTCAGTCGTTTTATAAAATCAATATATTTTGTCTGCAAAGTTTTTTTACGCCTGCGACGGATGAAAATCCATAGGTTATATTCTTTGTCTTCCAGCGTGAATTGGAGAACCGATATATTTGCGAACATTGTTGTCAACACAACTATGGCCTTGAAATTTTGTACAAAATGTCACAGTTGAGTTTCTTGCTGGTGATCTACTATTGTGATTAAGAAACGCGGAGAATTTATTTACAAAATTTTTTCTTTGTTTTCATAAATTAATTTCACTGCCTTCAAAGCACTCCTTCCTCATCACCAATTGTGGTACAGGGTGTAAAAAACACTAGCCTACGCCCATCATGTCAGATGAGGAGTACTTTGAAGTTGAAGTTTGTGCGGGCGTATGTTACAAGCGGCTCATCGGTCGATTTGGACTATGATTCTGAATCGAAGTAGGCTTGTCCGTCCGTCTGTCCAAGTAAACTTATGTTCAAACTACAGGCAGCAATATTTGACATATTTTGATGAAATTTGGGACACTGACGTGCTTGGATCCAAGGATAAACGCTGTTGAAAATAGTTTGGATTGGTCTACTTTTTCGACCATTTCCCTATTTTAAAAGGCCGTTGAACGGAAAAATTGCTATTTTCAAAATTTCTCAACAAAAGCGGCATTTTAAATTGGTGTGAAAACTTATGGCCGGCCGGGCCAATTTTTTGAACCCCCTTCTCATATAACGAAAACTAAAGCTCGTACGACAGAAATGCCCAATTTTCAATGCTTTATGATGGAAATCAGATTATAATAGTAATTTAAAGTAAAAAAAAAAGGAACTGTACCAAATTTGGACCTATTTTTTTTTTGACTCTTTCCCCATATGAGGATAGTCATGAATGTTGATCCTTTATATGGCAGAAAAGTCTACATTTTAATATGTTGTTATGAAAATTGACCCATAACAACAATTTGATATAAAAATTAACTCTACAAGGTTTGGAACAGCCACGCCTGTTTGCGAATCGTACCCTTAGCAAGGATTTTCGTGAAAATTTTCGTTTTTTTGAACAAAAAAGTTCAAATTTGAAATTGTTATGAAAAAAATTGATCGATAATTATAATTTGATCGAAA
Source organism: Glossina austeni (assembly GCA_000688735.1). NCBI lineage: Eukaryota > Metazoa > Arthropoda > Insecta > Diptera > Glossinidae > Glossina > Glossina austeni. The sequence goes on from KK502809.1 coordinate 45,892, forward strand.
AAATGATCTCTGCTGAATTTTGAATACATATCACAAGGTCTTGGGCACAACCATTCTTAGGGAAAGTGGGCCCTTATTTGCAAAGAGGTCTAATTTTTAATGCATAGTTCATATAAAAACAGGGTATAATTTTTATCTGCTATGGCAGAAATAAGACTTGTGTTCGACAATATGGTGGAGCATTTAATAGTCGGCCTAGCCCGTCTATAATGTTTTCATGGGTTTTTTTCATATGATTTTTAGCTTCATTGGAGACGTACATATGAATATTTTTTGCATATGTATGTATGCAATATGAATATATTGACATGAAAGTCAGGAGCACTACTACTGATACAGATCAAGAAGAAAGCCAATTGGGAATAAATGAGGAAAATGAACATGATGAAACTTGTTGAGTTCATTAATTAAAGCCCTATAGGCGAGAGAAAACTGAAAAGAGAAATGTTTTCCGCTATCAATAAGACATTGAAGCGATCCGGGTATTAGAACAATTGCAGATAATCAAACCAAGGCAGGAGGCAAGCAATATGGATAAAATGAAGAAAATCAAGTCAACCGAAGCAAACGCTGAGAAAGCTAATTCGAAAACTGGGAGGTTGACAACAGCATCGTCAGAAGACGGTATAGTGAGGAAAAACTAAAGTTAAATGCCACAGCAAAAGCATCTACCAAAAGAAAAAAGAGCGACCGAAAATGGATACCACCCGTCATTGAAGCTCCCAGAATACCCAAGCACAAAAACAAACTACACGACGTTTCAGCGACATCCACTTTCAAAACTCTGCAGAAAAAAACGAGTAATTTTTTATTATCAATTCCTGCTAACTGCGATAAGATTTTGGCAGATGGACAAATAATTGATTTATGGCAATGAGCGCAGTGATGGGATGACTTCCTCGTCTGTAGTAGTTTATGAAATTGAACAGTCCAATATTATTATTGAAAGTTCCAAAGGAGAAGAAGTGTCTACGGAGACTACAAATGAAACTACTAAGCACAATAGTGACGACACAGAGATATTGGGAAGACTTCCTCCTAAAGCGGTTTATATAAAATTCAAGAAAATACGTAACGATACAAATATATTTGAAACTTCTAAAGAAGAAGAAGAAGAAGAAGAAGAAGAAGGAGATGTGGAGAAACGAAGTTGAGCGAATATCTATTAAAATCTTAATAATTCAAATTTAGCTGATGATGAAGCCTTGAAAGACGATAAAGACAAAGGGAAAGGGAAAAATACATACTTTATAGGGACTATGCAGGGACTTTCTCCTAGATATGCCCAAGTGTGGACACAATAGATACAACTGGAAATTTCAATTGGGTATATGAAAAATGGACGCTGAGAAAAAGAAAGGTTTAAGAAGATCGAGGAAAATCCATACATACAAAGATAAGGGAAAAAAGAAAAAAAAAAAATGGAAAGAAAGAAAAAGATTTATTTTATATTAGATAAACATTCTGAAGCTTTCTTCTTCTGGGTTTGCCAACGTGCTGACACAACGATCTTAACCAATCTATAAGAGACATGAAGTTATGTGTAGTGATATAAAATTGTTTTAAGCATATAATCAATTTGCTATTAATTAAAGTCAATAATTGATGGTTCAAATTATAAACGCATGCATGTATATATATATGTACATGTATATATATATATATATATATATATAAATTATTTGTTAATTCAATAAATACTTAGAATGTTCATTCTTAACAATTTTTATCCCAGTTTCAATTAAGCGATGGCAGAATTGATATAAATTGAGTGTTGTTGTGTGTGATACAAAGCCATGTGTGAATGAAGTGAAAGCAACGTTGAGAGGATACGTATTCAGAATAAGCGGTTCGTTTATTTCAATGGTATTATATTGCAATGTATTGTTGTAACGTAGTTATGTTGCTTTTCTCGTTGTTTATCTTGTTAAGTAGGTAAAGCATTAAAAGCTTTTGCAAGTCTTCTCAAAAAATTATGTTTATAGCAGTTGATCTGTTAACACACTTTCAAGCGTTGCTTCATGGCCCCTTAGAACGATCAATGCTTTGCGTTTATTTATGTATCATATATGCACATATACATGTATTAGTCACTAAAATCGTCGGTCGTCGTTATAGCAGTGAAATTGATTTCCACAGTTTGTAGATTAATGAAATGAAAATCGAAATTTGTTTCGATCAAATTCTCAATCACAGAGACTTTGAATTCTTGAAAGCAATAACCGAAGCTTTCTGGAAATTCTACGAAAATTGCTTTCATGACTTTTTCAAAAACTTACGATTTTGACGACATTAGCTGAGATGTTTATATGCATACTACAAAGTTTATCTCGGATGTGGGTAATATCCAGAAGAACTTAAAACTGACCTATCGTTTATTATACCGATCATCATTTTTTCACTCGACTTAACCAGTTAACTGCGTATGACAAATATATATATACGTTCTAATCCGTCCATCCGTCTTTGTCGCATTTCTTTTTATCAGTATGAATGTGTATTTCGTATAATAATGTATTTTAAATAATATTTTTGGCATTTTGTTAAGTGGTTTCACTACAGCCTAACTTCATATTACAGATACTCTGTGTTTGACGAATAGATCGTTAAAGGGCTCGATTGGAGGTTTACTGGTTAAGCATGCCTGTCCATGCTGTTTGTATTCAATCTGCGGGTCGTAATTTTTTAGATATTTTCATAAAATTTGGTATACAGACACGGTTTGACCCAAGGAAGAATCCCATTGAACATGTATTGCTTCGGATCATTTTTATGACCGGGCGCTATATAAGGTCTGATTTTGAAAAAGTATTTACAGTTTTCGAATTCTCTCAAAACAACTTTTTCGATAAGAAAAATTTGGACCGGATAGTCAAATTGTTTGAACTCCTTTCCGTAAAATCTTTTCTTCGAAAAGTCAGTCTTTATATGGAAAAAGGCTCTGATTTTTAAAATTTTCGACCTTACTTGATATAAAAATTAACTTTACCAAATTTGGATCATATAGACCGATTTTTTAGACCCAAACCCATCGACCTGTCTTCTTATGATATTAGTTTCACTTTGGAAATGCTGAAACTGGGTGTGCTTGTCGAACCAAGGGCTTGGGTCTTGTGCTTGACAGTGGTCTTTCGGGTATTTCGCGGGCCGTAGTGTCTCGCAACGTATAGCGTGCGTTAAGGAGAATGAATCCTACCAATATGTATCTACCTTTCCCCATAGGATCGAGATTAATCTCTACTCTTCTTATGGGGTCGTTTTTATGCTGTTTTGAGATAGTGTCTGCCCCTCGTGGAGTTACGTTTAATAATTTCGGAGGTACGGTTAATATGGTTATTACTTTTATATGTAATCTTAGGCGCAGAGATCACATGTCGTCTTACATTCACAGTTTTCTTGGTTGCACTTGCAGTAACTTTTTCAAGTACCGTAACCTAGTTTTGTTTCATAGTGTAATTAGTAATTGTTTTCACTCTTCTATTGTGAGAGTTGGTTGTTGCTAAAATTGTTTGCCTCACGAACTTTGTATCTTTTCCCACTTCAAAAACGTTTTTAGCCTTAAACTTCTGAACTGTTTTCCTAACGCATTTGAGTATTTGTTGGGACTACTACTGATGGGGACTCTATTTCTTTTGTATTTTACTGCATATTTTATTATTATTTTTTACACAAAATGATTTGCGGTTTGATTACTTCCTAGTTTATATATATATGCATATATATGTGTATATGTATATGCGTATACGTGTTAATTAGATCCGCCTGACAAAGGATCTCGACTAACCACTCAATGGTTGGTGAGTGCAAATTTCAGATTTAAAGTAGAATTTTCAATAAGAAGCTTCCAAGAGCTTCAGCTGCTAGTCCTAGAATTTATTCACAGTATTACACATTATTAGTATTAGAATTTATTCTTCTGCCTCTAAATTAATATATTTAATAATTCGGGTTTTTTATTATTACGGTTATATAAAGGACTTCTATGAAAGTAAAGTATTTACACGACAGACGTGTCTGTGTGTTTTACGTCCGCACTTGGCGTGAAGCCTTATCAAAAGGGTTGCCTACAACCATTGGCAATCGAGAGGTAAGTTGATTAACGACCCGTCAGGGGGAGAGATAATCCCCATTGAAGGGGGTCTCGCTACCCTGAA